>JANEYF010003945.1:175000-340000 GCA_029963845.1 Rhamnusium bicolor | reverse complement strand
AATGGGGGGGAAAGGGAGGAAATTGTTAAGAGGGGGGTTTAAACCTGGGTTTTTGACTGTGTGGTTGTCTGGCGTGGTTGGGTGGGTGGTAGTATAAATTTATTTATTGTTTGTAATGGGGTTTTGTGTTTTGGGGTTTTGGGGGGGTTTTTTTGGTTGTTTTTTTGGTGGTTGTTTGTTTTTTTTTTGGTTTTGTTCAAAAGTTTTTAAAGCCGGCGGGGGGCCATGGGGGAAAAGGGAAAAAACGAAGAGGAAAATATATATAGATATATATATATATATATATATATATATATATATATATATATATATATATATATATATATATATATATATATATATATATATATATATATATATATATATATATATATATATATATATATATATATATATATATATATATATATATATATATATATATATATATATATATATATATATATATATATATATATATATATATATATATATATATATATATATATATATATATATATATATATATATATATATATATATATATATATATATATATATATATATATATATATATATATATATATATATATATATATATATATATATATATATATATATATATATATATATATATATATATATATATATATATATATATATATATATATATATATATATATATATATATATATATATATATATATATATATATATATATATATATATGTATATATATATAGTACAAAACAATATGAATTAATGGGTAAAGGTGGGGAAAATGCAAAATTGCAAATGGAAGAAGAATGTAAACCGTGGACACGTGTTTCTGAATAATTGGTCTTCATTAGCACGGTGCAGCTGAGTTAAAATAATGGACAAAACTCAAAAGACACTAAAGGAAAACCACTGACAGGACGCCAGTCGCACCTTTGTGGCTTCCACCCGGATGGCTCAATATGAGAGCGTCGACCAAGTATCGCACACGAGGGCAACTATAGCAACTTTCGTGGGATTCCAGACCCAGGAGAATGTATAGGTACAGAGAAGGAGTAATAACACGGGTTTAAATACATTATAGTATCTTTAAGATTTAGTTTTTGCAAGAACCGAGTGATGATGATCCAGATCGGATGATACAATTTTGTAAAAAAAATGATGAATATGTGCAGTGGTGATCCTCTTCTGATAGAAAATATTATATTCTATATATAATGGATAAGGGAAAAATCCTCGATGGATGCGGGAGCAACACACACAGTATTCACAAAAAGTAAATGTGTGGACGGGAATTAAATCAAGGGACCCTATTTTTTCAATGGAATTGTAAAGGGACCGGCATATCTCCAATTTTAATGGGCAATCTCATCCCAACGTTATTAAATTTATTCCCCAGTAGAATTAATCCTAGAAATGTTGACGAAAGCCTGTGGTATCAACAGGATGGTGCGTCTCCCCATTATGCAGCAGCTGTTCGAAGGTATTTTGACCAAATATTTCTGAACAGTTGTATTGGTAGACGAGGACCCATGCAATGGCCACCGAGGTCAGCGGATTTCAATCCATTAGATTATTTTCTGTGAGGCCATCTAAAAAACTTAGTTTATGAAACCAAACCGGAAAACATTGTTGAATTAAAAGAGAGAATTAGAACAGAAATAAACAACATTTCTCAGGAAACTATATACAATGTTCAGCAACCATTTATTCTACGTTTAGGCTACTGTACTCGTGTATTTGTTCAAACACAACATGGAAAATTAGTAAATTCTTATATTCAGAATGGCCATGTTTTTCAACTTATGAATTTTAGGCCTAAGTGTGATACATTTTTGGAATCAGCTGTTGATTCAGAATCCAAAATGGAGAAATATACAGGATGTTCAATTTAAAAAAAATATCGATGAAGTCAAACACAGTGCTGACGTCATAATAAAAAAAAATATGGGTGTGCAATTGAAATTAAAAATCGTCGTATCCCAGGATTTTTTAAAAATATTTTGAATTTAAGAAATAATGAATTTATTCCATACTTTACGGACACGCTGTATACCCAAACATGCTTAAGTAAAATGTGTCAAGTTAATGAGATACAGAGTGTTGAAACATTTTTTTAATAATCAAATCAAGTTCAGAATCGGTACAGGTAGGTTTCTAGTAATAAGAAATCATAACTTCATGTTTGTTTGGACCTAAGTTATTGGACGCCCTGTCCAACACAATACTGTAATCGTGTTGCTTATGCAAATGTTCCTCTGCGCTTTTGTTGTCTGTACATGACAGTTGAAAGGTAAGCCCTTTTTTAAAAACTGTGCAACTTTTACAATTGTCATATTAACTACTGCTACCAAAGACGGACGTTGGAATTGAAAAATAAATCCATTGTCGGTTATTTATCTATACGTTGGCTCACGTATGACGCCACTGAATTACCACAGAAATTACATCTTTTCGGCATGAAAAGGATTTGTTAACTTGCTTGCAGTCAATCCAAAATTACCGCTTCAACAGTTTGAGTTGAAGTGAAAGTTATGTTAATGGATGTATAACCAGGTCTTTTCATATCGAGGAAGACAAACAAACGAAAATTACTCCCCAATAAAATCGAATAATTTCTCAAGTTCATGCTTTATCCAGTTACAATCAAATTTCCTTAAATGAAAGAAAAGCTGTGATCCTGTGAAAATTCTACAAGGGAGGGAATTCAAAGGAATTAGATCCCCCGAATTGTATTTAAGAAGATGAATACAATTTATTCATTAAATTGTTTTACACCAGAAAATAATATACTGTTTTAAGTAATAGATACAAAATACATAAATTCAGTAACAACTTCAACAATAGTCATCCAACACACAATCCAAGTCCTGTCCTCATCAGACCTTTGACGGCAGAGCACATTTATTTATTTGTTTGATAAAATACACTCAACAGGCAAGGCCCTATTACAGAGTATATACAATATATACACAAATTTAAACATAATATTGTTACGTATTTGCTATCCTCACACAAACACCTATACTCGTAGATTCGTTGATTGAAAGTCACTCACTACTTTATTTGCTAATTAACAATTAACAACAATAGATTAATAACTGCCTTAATTATAATCACAATTGAACTCTTATAAGTCTCTTTCTTATTTCTTCTTTACTCTTTCACGTTTAACTTAAGACTGAGTCTCGGCTGACCGTGCGTCTTATTTATACATCCATTCACACGATCTAGAACATTCCAGAATATTCCCGGCCGTTCTCGTACAATTCCAGTCTCATCTAACCAGTCTACACAGTTCGGTGGCGTAACACGGCCCCCTCCTTAAGCCTGAACGTTCCGATCAAGCAATTCATTGTCCTCTGCATACTTGGCTAGTCTCTCTATATGCATCTTTGATTTTGGGCATTGCTGAATTCGGTATACAACGTCGTTTAGTCTGGTGACGACAGTGTATGGCCCTTCCCAGGGCGGGTGAAGCTTTGGGAACCTACCTTTGTTTCGTTCTGTATTATATAGCCAAACCAACTCTCCTACCTGGTACCCTTCTGAATTAGCCTTAAGATCATAACGAGCCTTCATACGGTCACTTGTTATTGCAATTTATTCAAAAGGAGCGCGGGGTTTTTTTTTTTTTTTTTTTTTTTGGGGCCCCCCTTTTGGCCGCGCACACTTCCAATTGCACATTGGCGGCACCAAGCCTCCACATCTTGAGGATTGTTCACCCAGTAGAAACGTTCTCTGACTTTTGTCAGGATTTTGTTGATGCCAAAATGTCCGCCTGACGTTCCATTATGCACTTGCTGAAGTACATTTGCTACATGTTACCTGGGGATTAACAATTGCAAAGCAACTTTCCTCCAATCTGGACTTTCCCACGCTCTCTTCAGCAGTTCATCCTCTACTATAAGGGAGTCCCATTATGTCCATAAAGCCTTCAGCTCCATTGATTTATTTGAAATGTCCTTCCAATCGGGTCGGGTTCCTCTCTGTTTCCATTTCAGAATAGGACCAAGTTCGTTATCGTTTAACTGCGCTTCCCTTCAGTACCTTTCAAATATTTCATAAAAATTTTGAAGTAATTAATTTTTAGCGTCGTTCGATACTGTCAATAATAATTGTTGTCATATATTTCATTAATTTCTTCTTATTGACATTGACATTTTTGTAACTAAATTAGACATTTCAAATGCCAAACTGCTAAATTTATCCTAACCCCATTTTATGAGGTCAAATGTATAAAAAATTTCAGTTTACATCAGCTTTATTTAGTACTTGAAAAATATATTTTATTGGCTTGATATAGTAGACATGATTTATAATCTTTTATGAAGAATATATTTTTTTGTAAAGACAAATACAAAAAAATTTGGGTCTAGTGAATCTCCTTCAGCTAGCCAATTTTGCTCATCACCGAATTTATCATTGTCTTTTACCTTTAGAACATGTGTACCAAATTTGAAAACTTTATCTCAAAAAACTATGGCTGCTATCGCGATACTACAGACATGCAGACACATTTTCTTTCATAAAGTTATGTTTTTTCATTATAATTCGTCGAGATTCTTTCAGAAATGCAATAGAATTTTCTTAACGTTTTTCCCCGAAATTATACCTTCTTATTCTTTCATTTATTATGTCTCTTCTAATGGTACCATATTCACCAAATTTAATGTCACTTAAAATGTTGTTGAACATCTTAATTGCTGAAATTTGGAAAGTCACACACACACACACATACACATCCACACCACCACACGAACCTACAGACATTTGGAAAATAGTCAGAATGGATTCAGAAGAGTTCAAAACGTATATATCAAACAAAATCTCGAGGTCGAAATAAATCACGATAACTATACTTCCTTATATTAGGTATAAGAAAGTAAAAAAAATCTTTTATCTTAAGAGCAGTACCAATAGTCGCTTTTTGAACATATACTAGAAGTAGGTGTGAATGCAAACGATCACAAAAATTTGCTATGCACTAGTTCATTAATTTCATTTCTCTTTATGGAGAATGGACTGCAGAAAGCACATTATTTCCGTGGGCCTTCCTTCGCCGGATAGACAGTGTCTAATACTGAGATAGTTTCATCATCTGGAGATAATTTGCACTTTACTTTAATCATATTCAGATGATGCCAACTTGGTTGGTGAAAACTTAATGTTTTGTGTATATAAAAATTAACGTTAATTAGACGATCTGACACACTTCAGGATTTCATCTGTATTCCTCCTGAAGAGAATTTTATTCAACTGTAGACTATACCAACTTACTTGGATGGAGTATATTACCGATTATTGTGGTATTTGTGGACTTTACTTAAATGTTGCATCCCACGTAACTACTGGGCATTAGAGCGCTTTTTCAACTCAAATTTTCAGTTATATATAAGTCGTTTGAACGTTTCCTTCAGTTTTATTTTATTTCTACCCATTTTTGCCATTTTCAAGAGCGAGAATAGTTCTCTTTGTGCTATTTTTTTATTATTTTTCTTACTCTAGTTGTCTATTGTGCGATTGATGGGATATTCTATTTGTTTTCTATACCCAAGTAAACAAAAATTCCTCATGCACCGCTGCTAGTTTATCCGTTTGAGAGTATGATTTATATTCCTACTTTAGTTTACAATGGATGTTTTCCTCCCTGAATATCTAATGAAAACAAACCTCCTGACCCAAAAAATTGCACGGCTTTTAATCTTACTTGGACAAAGCTTTTTGTGTGTGATACATTATGTGAAGTATTTAGAGAATTGCAAGCTATTTTCAGCTCTTGCAAACGTTCGGGGAGGAAGTTATACGAATGCTAATTTTTAGTTAAGGGGCACAAAGTAGCAAATTTGTCGCAGTTTATTTTTGTTCTATTATGCATGGACAAAGACTGCGTTTTCGTTCTATGTAAAAAATGCACTTTACGTTTTACCGTGAAAGTACTATTTCTGGAGATTGTCTCATATCCTGGAATGGCCAGGTTGAAGCACATCGAGTGAATTGTTTAAAAATGGTTGAAATGGTGTAGGTGTAATAACTGTAATTATTTCTTAATATTATGTTATTTTTCAGAAATAAATCAGACTTCTAATCGTAAATGTCTACCTAATATTACTTTATAGGAGCGTAATAAACGCGACCAAATAAGTTGCTATGTAGGTACAAATTACGTAGGATTTCCAACAAAATTTACCTAGTTAGATAATTCTATCATTAAGACGATTTCTAGTCACCAAAAATATTAATAAATATTACCTAATTATATATACTACCTATTTCGACTTTAATAGAAATTTACCTCTAAGGTAATTTGTGGTCGATTTTTTTAGTTGTTTCTCCCTTGCTGCTTTAGTTAAAAGTACTTTGAAGCACAATAGGGTATGAGGTAGATTTAATGGTATTATTTACGTAAATTTAAATATGTAGTAAAACCAATAGGTAAATTTCTATGAAGAGTGTATTTTTTCAGTCAATTTTACTTTATAACTACCTCAATAAGTCATTTACTAAGTCGAGTTATAGCTAATTTTATGGAAAATGTTTGTTGGGAATTTATGGTCTATGATGACTAGACTAGGTCAAATTTCGAGTAATTAAACGACGTCGCAGAGAACGAATATATTACGTATTAAGTACTGTTTGTCGGAAATTAACTCCGGTTCGTAAATCGATGCTAAAAAAAATTGGAGATACGTTAAAACAAAAAAGTTAGAACACAGCACAGAATTTAATTTGTTTCTCCCTTGAAAGAAATATTTAAAAACTTTTACTTACCATCATCTACTGGCGGTTCTTCTATAGGGTCATTTGGTCAATGACCTCCCACATATAAATAAAAAATAGAGCTATTCATTTTCTGAAGTTTAAAAATATATAATATATATATATTTTTAATATTCTTAAAAAATATATTAAAGTTTCTAGTTCATTCTATGCACAATACTATTCAAATATCTAGATCGCAGGATTTCGTATCCCCTCCGAGCACCGAACCTCTACATTCATATTCATTACATTATTCATTTATAGAATTTAAAAATCTTGAGTCAATCCACAACTTGTCCTCAAAGCTAGCTATGGACCGAATTTACAACGAATTAAAGTGTAACAGACTTATGCGCGAATCGTCAGAAAGCAAAAGGGACAGAAAACACTGGCGGGGGCAATGTCCCTGACACATTTTACGGAAACGGTAACACACAAAGTTCAGTGGAACAGTCTTAATGCTGACTAGGTACGCGTTGGTCGGTAAATTCTGTCGCGTTGTTTTTAATGTTTCTATTTGTGAACATTCTATTAGTAAATCTCTACTTGTCGTGAAATTAAGTAAAACAGTGTTTTTGGTGTTTACTATTAAATATGAGTGTTGTATAAAATATATTAAAACTGAAAGGTGGACCTAAGTTGGGTTATGAAGACCGAGTGAAATTCAAAGGTGGTGGCCGTGCAAAACCTAATATGACGATAAAGCAAACATCTCTTGATAAGAAAAAAGAAGTTAATAGGTATTTTTAATTAAAAAAAGTTATCCTTCAGCAAATTTTATTCATTGTTACGCTCATCAACTAAATTTAATTTTACAAAAAGCATTGGGATAAAAGCATAAACTTTTTTTTGCTAATTTACATAGCTTTTCTTCATTCTTTGGAAAATCGCCAAAGAGAACAGTCGTGTTAGATAATGTTGTTAAGGTGAGATTACCTAAAGCGGCTCCAATACGATGGAATTTTAATACAAAGTGCATAGAGACTGTTTATACCTATCGAACAGAAGTATTGTACTGTTTAGAAAAAAATCATCGATAATGAATCCGAAAACAACACTCTAAACCAAGCTATTGGTTTAAAAAACTACTTACAAAATGAACATTTTCTTTACTGGTTAAATTTTTTTATTTAGTTATGCCTCATTGTGATATATTGTTCAATCAATTACAAAAATGTAATATCGATGTCATAACAGTAAATAAGTGTATTGGCGTTTTTAATAGTAAAATTGAAGACATCAGAAATAAAATTTTTAATAACCATTTGGAGGAGACATCCATGCAGTCTGCCCAGAGATGTAAAACGGAAGAATCAAAAAGGAGAATTTCATTAGAAGTTTGTGATATAATTACATCTGAGATCAAAAACAGGTTTGGCTTCAGTAATTATTTAGCAGTGTCTCAGTTATTTCACACAGATCGATTTAAAGATTATAAAAAAAGCTTTCCTCAAGATATGTTTAAATTAGTTAAAACGGAGTATCCAGTCATAAATCATTTGAAACTTAAAACTGAATTAGAAGTATTATATAGCCGAGAAGATTTTTCCAATAGTGAAGGTGCAGTTGCTTTGTTACAGCTTTTTATTAAAATAATTTGTGCAATACTTTTTCTGAAAGTGTCAAACTGTTAAAAATCTTGTGTATTCTCCCTATGACTACCGTCGAAAGTGAACGTTGTTTTTCCACCTTAAAAAGAATAAAGACACTTTTAAGAAATACCATGGGTCAGAAAAGGTTATCTTCTTTAGCTATTCTTACCATAGAAAGGGCATTAATAAAGAAGATAAAAGACTTTAATGAAAAAGTAATTGACCACTTTGCATCTCAAAAAGAGCGGAGGATCGACTTGGAATTTAAATCACTTTAAAAGGTAGGTAATACAGTAAACTTTTCTAATTGACGTCACTATCTCTTGACCCACGAACCGCCGTTGCAAATTACATTGCTGATATATCTATATATCTTATTTTTGACGGTATGAAAAGAGTCCACTTAAGATCACTTTTTGTAGCGCCTGAATTGTAAACCGATTCGGAACAATAAGCGAACCTCGTACATAGAAAAACTTTCATTTTAGAAATACCCTGTATATTTTTACACATCGTCAATGCATGGCTGGAATACGACGTATAAATTCTGACAACATTTTATGTTTATTTTATTTGAGCTTCATTTCTTTCTGTATTTACCGAGGTACTTATTTACTTAATCAGATTCTTCGACAAAAAAATTTATAGGTAGTACTAGTTACAGCATTTTTTTCAAGGGCAAATTCCACTTATTAAAACCATTGATTTAATAAAAGTAAATTTGGTATTTAATGAGATTACCTCTGTAAGTACACAAAGATAAAAATGACGAAAAAAGTAATCTCCAACAAGAAAGGAATTTCTTTTCTTTCTACGAAAAAAATGAAAACAAATAGATGTTATTACCAGCACTGTTTAAACTTAATGACGGAGTTAGCCGACGGCTAACGCGAATTTTGACAATAAACACTGCTGAGTGATCCCTACAGTTGCTATATTGCCGTAATTTTTTGTGATGTTGCTCTTTTTATTGTTGCTAATGGTGTCATTTTATGCTGACTGCAAAACGTCCTTTTTGCATTATGATAAAAATTTCGTTTCACAGCAATCATGTCAGTGTGTGCCGCCAAATTTGTGTGCGGATAACGACGTTGCTGTCAATGGGCAAGGCCTACTAGATATACGGTGAGTTCCGTGGTAAAGGATTACTGAAACACCTGTTTAATTATTGTTTAACATGGTAACCTCATTGGGGGAGATATGCCATCGTATGTGTAATCAATTCATGATTGAAAAAAGTTAAAGGACATTCATATATTTTATCAACCAAGACAAATAAATATGCGGGCAACAAATTTTGTAATCGTTGAACAAATATATTTTGATTCAGACTTAGATACCGATATACAGGGTGTCCCATAATCAAGTATTTTTCTTCAGGGCAGTTAGAACTGGAAACAATAAGTTGTGTTTTGTATGTCATTCATAAAGTTCATAAAGGAGCTACAGATCCTTAAGAAGAACATAGTTACATATGTGACACTAAATTCGAAAAGTCTTAAGAGGGCTAATCCGACTTGTGTTTGTAAGGTAATTTTTCAAAATTTATTTCGTCCATACGGTTTGGTCAAATTACACCAAATTTGGAAGAGCGGTAGATGAAGGTGCACTAGAGAATACATGTATCTTATTTTAATTAATTTTCACTTCATGTAGGAAAAATATACACTGTAAATATAGGTAAAATTTGAATGTGACTAGCTCCATAATTATTGACATAAATCGGTAAAATTCATACAAGGCTTCTAGAATGTACCTTCATAATTATGTTCAGCAAGTTTCATATTTCTATTCCGTACCATTTCGTTAAAAATAATTTTCTAAATAAGTACCTTTGCCAGTAGAAATGGAGCAAGGAAGTGCTGCCTCTACTGGGAATCACACCGTAACTAAGCCGGCTATAAACTGCTTGAGTGAAGGTATAGTCAAGAGCAAAATTTTTCAGCGGCGGATATATAAAAACAGCAAAAACCCTCCGTGAAATTTGTAATAGTGTTTTGATTTGATATATATATTTTAAGTATGTATTTACTTACTATTTTGTTTATATTTTGTAATTATAATAATAGAAAAAATAATAAATAATTATTTATGTACTTTTATATCATACAATTTTACATTAATAATAGGGAACTTGCCTATAATTTTAAAAATAAAAATAATACTAAAAAACATAGCGTAACGTTGTAATAAAACGTGTACTTCATAAAAAAATAAGATTTCTAATTCCACGCGATCAGTATGAAGGATCTAAACAGCGATAAAATTAAAGTGGCCCGAAACGAGCTACTATTGACTGTGACGTCACACTATACAATATTCGGTAGTCGTCGCGCCGGGAAGCAACACAATCAGATGTTTTCCAATTCCAATTTAAAATCTTTATTCACAATTAAGTAGATTATTTACAACTTGTATGGGGTACAGAGTAAAATTTATATTAATATATACATATATTATATACAGAAAAAAGAAAACTAAAAATCAATTCATTCATAAAATACTTAAAAATAATAATACAAACATATTAACAAAGTATGACATTCTATATAAACATATGTACAATATGGTGTTATTAGACTTTGGTTGATTTGTTAGTGACTGTTCTGATATAAATATATAATTGTGTTTTATAGTACCGCTTATTGTAGTTGTACAGATATTTTAAAATGACTGAACAAGGTTTTTCAAAGGGCCAATCTGATAATTTGCCTAAAGTGGATATGTTTATGGTGGCATCTTTTATACAAAATAGTGAAAGTTTTTCCCTTGGAGAGGTCCGCGGGGTCGAGGCAGAGAAGTATGTATTTTTTTTAGCTTTTAGTAATAATTTATAAACATAAAATAGTTATGACTTGATCACGGAATAAAATGAAATAACTACAAAATGCTTAGTCGCAACTAAGCTTTTTTAGCAGACTTAGTCTTATGTTTGAAAGAATTTAGGGTAATTCTTTACAACAGCCACTTCTATATTTTTCGTGTTTTTTTTGTACACACATGTAAAGTGTCTCTATAGAAGACATTTGCTGCAAAAGGAAATGTTGTGCAAATGTATAATTACCTATCGTAGGTATTTTCGTACTATGTTTTGGGGAAAGGGAAATATGTGATTGTGTCGTGTTATCATTCACATAATAGATAAATGTAAGATTTGAATAGAATAAATTAAAGGGCAAGGGAAAGGTATTTGCAATATACTATATATACTAGAGGTAAACATTTTACTCTTCGCAGACAGTAGTGTTATTGAACTTTTATATAATTGTTGCACATTCTGTAGGATACTCTTCGCAGTTTTTTGAAAAGAATCTTGTGTTTGTCTTATAAACTTCATTCTTACAATACCTAATGTATTGACTACATATTTAATTTTCTTTCCCGATGGTGCCGACTGTATTGGCGAAATGCGTGGCAGTATATTTTATAGTATAAACTAAGATTCATTCTTACAATACGTAATATATTGATCACATATTTAATTTTCAACTTTTTTTCATCTCCCGATGATGCCGACTGCGTAGGCGAAATTTGTGGTAGTTTATTTTACAGCATTTTGGTGTCTATAGAAAATTACTTCAATGTTAGTAGCACATTGAAAATTGCAGCCCTCTGTAGATTCATATTTTTAAATAAAATGTCCTATAACTTTTTTTATTTACTATTTGATTTTTTTCAAAAACAATGGATTTCTCCCTCTAGCTAACACTAACTTATAGCCCAAATTTCAATTCGATCGGACTTTTCTTTCTTTAGTTCTCGTGCTTACAAGAAACGTGACGGACGGACAGATAAACAGACGGACATTTTGAAAGTTGTTCAGAATTCGATGACGAACGAAATGATTTTTTCTTTGCGAGCGATATTAACGATTTTAGAAATGTCCCGATCAAATGCAATATACTCTTCGTTATCGTATTTGCGAAGAGTATAATAATAAATAGCTGTTTACTTTAGCACCAGGAAATTACCTTTACTTAGTATCACTAAATTATATTCTATCTACTAATCTTATTTTCTAACATTGTATACACATTCTTTCTTTAATCCTACCCTAATTAAAATTCAATAATTCGGAATTCGGAATATTTTATTGCTGCCTGCGAAAAACTAGTAGATAGAATATAGTATTTAATAATGTACTTACATTAAAATGATCACACACATGTACAGACCTACATGTCTGTGAAATGTTTTTCTCATTTCTTCTACACGCTTTTTGCCATTTTGATCGACGAATCTTATCTTCTGGCAATATTATAAATACTTTATCTGGCACTTTCATTGTAGTATTCTTACACAACGGTACAATGCAATATTTAAAATAAGGAGTTTTTGTTTCCATTTTAAGTATACACTTAAAATTTATCTGAAATCAAGCGGTCGAGTGCTGGGATCTCCGTCGTCGTTTGTAAATTGTATGGTGTGATGTCACGACTACTCCCGCGCTTTTGAACCTGTTTGAAACGGTTCGCTAGCGCGCGAAACTTGCTCTGCTAGCCCTTGTAAACAATTTTTTATGTGTTTATATAAAATGAATAGATTATAGAATGTTTTATGAAAATTAAAGAATGAGAAGAGAAAAATGTAAATTGATAAAAATGAAGAGTGGAATATGGTGAGGTACAACTAACACACAACATACAATTACTTATACAATATTACTTTACCCATCAAATAATTAGGTAATAGTACCCATAATGGACTACCTAAATAATTTTTCCAGTAGAAACTGCATACACTAAATATTAAACTGTATTATGGAGTATAATATTATATAATTAAAATAAAATAATTAGGACGGTTATTTCTATTCTTTAATAATTTACGTGTCAATAATTCTACTGTAACATTGGTCGAAACCCAAAAAGACAGCAGTTTTTATTTATTAATTAATAATAAATAAAAAGAAAGTAATTATTACTATATTTCAGTTTATATTTCGAGTTGTATAATATCTGTTTCGCGGAGAGCTTGGTTCCCTACTATATTTATTAACCAGAGTCTACATATCGACCAGAACAATAGATTTTATTGCTTTACTCTATCCCGTCGTAATGTGTTGCTAGTTCAGGTACTCTGAAACCAAAATTCTTTTCTGCACGACGTTCATTTATTTTATATACGTCTGTCACTTTCGGAACTTCCTAGAGAGAGCACAGTCAACGGAGGCTTTTTCTTAACTAGGCCCCTTAAGTTGCAAAAATATTAAATTTGGACCATTAATTTCATAATGTTACATATTTTGTCAAACTGTTATCTAAATATAATGATTTGTTGGGGTAGTTACATCCCTAAGCAAAAATAAGCGGAGCTAAACATTTTAAACACAAATTGTGAAAATGCAATTAAATCAAAGATATATAAGAAAAACTGTCCTCGATCTCCCAATTACATACCTCTACGAATTAAGAGATGAACACTAAAGTTGTCAAATATGTAAAGCTAGACTAATTTCGAATTTATTAGCAGATAATGCCAAATTCCTTGTCAAATGTTTATAAATGAACTTATTTTTTACTCTTGATCATTTTCCGAACCATTTAAAATATATAAGATAGATAAGAGAGATAATTAATATACTCCATGAAGTTTTGTCCATCTGTAAACCTAAAAACTTGACCTATCAATAAACTGCAGTTAAACTTTACAAATTAAAGTTAGGTAAGTTTTTAAAGGTAAGACCAGGTAATTGGTGCTATACTATATTTTAATTGTTCTACTAGTTTACGATTTTTGCTTACTTTACTTACTTGTTTTTCTTATAATTAAATTAGAAAGATCGTTTGCATATAACGTCTAAAAAGATCTGTGACAATAGTTGTGGTAAATAGGATGACTGGACCTAGCACACTACCTTGTGGAACGTCGATATTTATATGAGCAATTTCAGCGAATATTTGTTAGCCATTCAAAATTTTATTAAGTAAACATCCAGTAGTTTGAAAAAGAAAAATGTTTTGTAATGGATACATTGAAATATTTTTAATATACTTTTTAAGCCACGTATTATTACTACACCATTTATTTAAATTACCACAGTTTTCTTTAACAACGAGCACTTTACACATTGTGGAGCTTGTAATATTTATATCGAAATGGTTTTTATGTACTTCAATTAAGATAAAAAGCATATTCATGTATTAAGAATATATTTCCCTGCAAATACATTACATAATTTACTAATTTTTGTTACTACTGGATCAGTTGGTTTTGTGATGTAGGGAGGTTTAAGTTTTTATAGGTCTTTGATATAAAATAACCATTGAAGTAATTTCCACAAACACTAAAACACTAGACGCGCATTTCACTAACCAAGTTAGCATCATCAGGAGATGTTAAAACTAGAGTTTTAATCCTGCAAACTATTTCAGTGCTACTGCCAAGTGAAAATTTCGATGTCACGATTTTTATAGATTAGAATAAAAGTAATCTAAAGTAGAAATTGTCAACTAGTTATTTATTCTTTTAAGAATCATTCATATCATCATTCATCCTTATACAATTACAAATAAAAAATACTTATTAAGTTTAATTGTTGGATTTGGAATAGAATCTCAGGCGTTTTTAAAAATTGTAGAATCGTCAGCTTAATCTGCTTTACCTAACTTAAATTCCCTTGACTTTAGTCACCATTTCTTTTTTCAGATTACAGAAGTTGTGCCGAAATCACTTCTATGTATGTTGCAAAAACCCAACAGGTGAACTTAATTTACTCGACCCGTTCATATTTAAAGGATGTGGCTACCAGAACTCAATTGGTGTAACAACACGCATTACCTCCAATTCAGAGAACGCTCAGTTTGGAGAAATGCCTTGGTCTGTTGTAATTTTTTTCAAGGAGATTTCGACGACTGAAAGAAATAAGTACAGATGTGGAGGGAGCTTGATACATCCTCAAATTGTGGTTACAGCAGCTCATTGTGTCACAGGGACTGAACATCAGTTTTCGGTTGGTATCATTAACGCATGAACTTCTTGAATTATCGCTTAAATATTGTCTTATTGTTATTAGTGGCATTCGTTTCTGTTGCTGAGTACCTTACGTGGTTTAAAATCATTTGTTAATTTATAAAATATCATTATTTCTTCAGGTAAGAGCTGGAGACTGGAACGTGAAGTCCCAAGAAGAGCCACTTCCTCACCAAGACCAGGACGTTCAAGATATTCTAATACACCCCCATTTCCACGATGGTTCCTTAAAAAACGACATTGCACTCTTGTTCCTAGCTGCTCCCATGGTACTTACAGACAACATAGGCCTTATTTGTCTACCCCAACCCAATTTTCACTTGGAGGACGCCTTGTGCATTGCAAGTGGTTGGGGCAAAGATGCCTTTAAAAAAGGAAAACATTCCTCCATTTTGAGGAAAGTGGACTTACCTTTGGTACGAAAAGACAAGTGCGTGGCTGCTTTGAGGAATACGCGTTTAGGAGCGTTTTATAATTTGCATAAAAGTTTTATTTGCGCTGGCGGGGAGAAGAATAAGGACACCTGTAAAGGGGATGGTGGCAGTCCTTTGATTTGCCCGATTCCTGGGTATATGGATAGATTTTTGCAAATTGGCATTGTTTCGTGGGGCATCGGTTGCGGGGAGACACAGACGCCAGGAGTTTATGTGAATGTAGCGCTTTATAGCCAATGGATAGATGAACAAGTTAGTGCCAAAAATTTCGACATTACTCCTTATAAATATGACCTATCATCATTTATTTGATAAGATAATATTTTGATTTCATAAATTATTTTATTAAAAGGAGAAATATGTATAAGTATCTATATGACATGTCCAGTTCGGACAACTATCCCAGTAGTTTCATACAACCTTCTTCATGCGTTGCGTTGCTGGAGAAAATGACTTTATGTGTTTTGATTATTTAGTTTTAGGTTAATGGAAAAAAAACCAAGACTCACCAATATTGTTTGTAATTTGGAATAGATCTAATTTATTTTCATCGGAACTTACGTTATAAATTTGTATCATCACCAAAACAATACATTTGTCTCGAATTCGATGATACTAATAGCGATCAACAATATCGATTTTAAATAATAAAGGCTCTAAGGCCGAGCCTTGGGGTACACCATGTTTAATGTTTTCAAAGTCTGACGTATTATTATTGAAATTTACACGTTGTTTTTTATTTTGAAGACATGATTTTATAAGTTGTAAGGGTGTCTCTCTTATTCCATAAAGTGTAATTTTTCCAACAATGTGCCATGAGAGACGCAGTCAAAGGTCTTGTCGAGGTCACACATCGTTACTGCTGTGTGCTTACCATCCTCAAGGCCTTCAATAACATTTCGCTATAAACGACTTGGATTGTAGAAAGATTTATGCGGAAATAATGTTGTGCACTGTTAAAAAGAAAGTGTTCAAGAAATTATTCAAGTCAGGTTTTGAACCATATTTCCAATATTTTCCCAAATATTGATATGTGTGAGATGATGTGATGTCACTGCCATTTTTTTTAAATCAGCCACCAATTTTTTCATGTAGTTTCATAGTCCTAACAGAAGAAAGTTACCTAATATGTATGTACACTCATATGTACATCAACAGAAAGAACCACAAACAAGTTCTGTGAAATATTTCTTTTAAATACACTATGTTAAAACTTGACGTCCTATATCAATGTTGCAATCGCTTTAAGTTTCCCCCATAACAATTTTATTGAACTAATTTCGTTCAGGACATTAAAAAGACAACAAATTATTGAAAAAAATAAGTTCCGAAGTTTGCGAAACCAATTTGCAAGAGAAAATATGAAAAAATAATTTTCTCGGCCATAACTTTCCTAAATCAAAAAACTTGCGAGGGACTAAGTTGAAGAAATTTAAACTTTACGAGTTAAAGGATCGGAATTTTGACTAATTATGCAGCTAATTCGTTCTACAAGTCTGAAAAATGTGACGCAGTTTAGTTAGTCTTCGACAAGTTGGAAAATATTGCATAACCGGCATGGCAGGATCGTTGCGATGCTAGAACTGCAAGGGATTCGAATTTAAAACAAGTCATTGATTAAAATTCATGTAATATATAACAACATAACCCTTAAATTGTGTGTAATTTTTAAAACTTTAAGAATTTTCTGAAGAACTGATGCGAATGTGGTATCAAATATGTATCGGATAGTCCAAAAAAACCGGAATTTTTATTTTTGTTTATAACTTTTTTAATTCTTTACCGATTTTAATTTTTTATCGCTCGATTGAAAGTCAAGGCTTTCTTTTAAAATACTAGATGCCAGAAACTGACATGGTTCATAGATGGATGTCATCAAATTTACCTAATATTTAAAATCCATTTGAATTTTTTTAGAATGTCCGTTTTTTCTACCTCGAGCCTAGTTTTCTAAGAATATTTTGACGTATAAATCACGAGAATTGGTTGAAAACTTGACTAATAAAATTAATCTAATTATAACAATAACTCTGGTTAAAAATAATGTTTAAAAATTAATGTTTAAATTATTATTAACCACAACACTGGCTTCCTAATATTCCAGATCAAAATCCCTGTGGCTATTATTTACGGGGTGATTTACAATAAAGGTTACACAAGAATGGCCGTCATTTTAATACTTTGGATGAATTGCGACAACGATTTTTAGAGTGTTACGGAGAAATTGACCAATAGACAATTGCAAAACCAATAGATGATTGGCGCAGGTGGGTTCAGCTTGTTGTGGACGCTAATAGAGGTCATATTCTATTATAGAATATTTATTTTGAATTATGTGTTAAGTTTTTATAACCCTGTATAATACACTTCAAAAAAAGGTAAATATTTTATCTGTGTATATTATACATGCGACAATGACCCATAAAATAAATGTATCCTTTCAATCTGAATTTTATAGCGGATACGGAATATTAAATAAAACAAATTTATTACACCAATTTGTTTTCCGTAAAAATTTAAAATTTTTTCATATACATTATTCTCCAACATATATCTTTCTGCCGACACTATCCGTAGCATCGTTCCACTAAATTGCCACCCACGAGCGATCCTATTGACCGGTCGAAAAGTCAAGTGAGGAAAGTCAAGTAGCCAAGACAGACGACGACGCGACGTAATAGTTCGCCGTCTTTTGTTTTCCGCATCATTTATTACGACCACTTGATCTAAAAAGTCACACTGTGATTTCTCTATTTTATTGGAGGAATTGCGAGTGATTTAAGTTATATATGAACTGTCGATTGCAGGCAGAGTGCACATCCGAGTTTAAAGTTTCCTTAAATATATTGGTAGGTACACACCGATTTTATATTAATTAGAGTATTTTTCACCGCAGTCAATCTCTGTAGACCAATTCTGTCCGGGGAGATAAATTCAACCTTAACGTTTGAATCAATGGTTTGCGTCGGAAACAGCTGGGCCTTTGTTCTCTTGATATTTTGACACATGATTGATAGGTGAATCATTTTTGAATGGGAACGCCTGCTTCGGATAACATAATGTAATAACAGTTCATTTACGGAAATCAATACAAAATCTACATTACACAATAATATACTGGGGTATCAAAAACAGAAGAGACTATATGGTTTAATAAGTTTAATTCTAGCCCGCCAATTGACGAAAAGTCAAAAAACTAGCGCCATTCATTGACTTTAAAAGCTCATGGTGGTGTTTGTTCCCAACTTAAATTAAGAATTAATAACAGGTGTTGTTATGTTGATAAATAATAATTATATTGAAGAAAACCGCTGCCAATTACTTAGAGATCAGAACTTCCTCATCGTAGTAAAACTCGACGTGTGGTGGAGTTTATAATAAGAGTAATTTATGACGTTTCAAAAAAGTCACATTTTTTTTCGTTTCAAAAAAGTCAAATTTTTTACGTTTCAAAAAAAGTCACATTTTGACGTTTCAAAAAAGTCACATTTTTTGACGTTTCAAAAAAGTCACACTTTTTGACGTTTCAAAAAAAGTCACATTTTTTCACATTTCAAAAATTGGGACCGATTTTGCTCATCAACGAAGTCAGCGTCTTCCTTGACCTCTAGAATGTGTGTAACAAATTTGAAAGCTTTATCTCAAAAACTGTAGCTGCTATCGAGAACCAGACAGACAGACACACACACAGAAAATTTTTTCTCTCTGAAATTTTGTTTATCGTCATAATTCGTCGAGATTCGTTCAGAAATGCAATAAAAATTTTCTAAATTTTTTCACGAATACATAACATCCACACTTTGAGGGGTGAGGAAGTAATAAGTATAGCAAATTGTTTTATAGAAATTAAAGTATTCACAAACTAAAATAAATTAGTCCTAAACTCTTAAAAGACAGTTTCGTTATACTTCTATAAAACCAGACCTCTAGCAGGTATAGATGTACTAAAGAACAACATTAAACTCAAGGTGTACAAATCATATATCAAGTAGTCAACTAAATAGTGCTTACTATAGTTCTTATAAAAATAATAAAAAATGTCTTCTCAAAAACCTTATTGGCCTCATAGTACATGAGTTACAATATGATTCTGTGCTGAAAGGTACTGACACATTTCGAATGTCATTGCTAAAAAGCGAATTATAGGAATAATATTCAATTTAAAGAGTAGAGAGTCACTCAAGTGCATATTTTTTTATTATATTCACTCACATGGGTAATCAAATCACCTTTAAAAACATTTTTTTATGTTTAAAATTTCATTCAGGAGGCTTCATAGAATATAACCGTGTCATCAGCAAAATATATAGTAGTACTAGGAGTACCAATAGTAAAACAACATTTATGTAAATTGGAAAGAACATGGGCCTCAGCACTGTCCCCTACGGTACATCATACGTTATAATTTCTAGCGAGCCTATATAAATTATTTCCATTAGTTTGATTCATTTGTATTTTGTGGCTAGAACGCGAACAGAAATGCAAGTATGCAAAGGTATTCGTTGTCGAGCGGTAAGGATACTTGCCTCTCACCCTGGAGTCCCAGGCTCGATCCCCACTCGAGAATTTTTTTTAAACCAGAAATTAATCCTAGCATACGCGGTATGTCCATTGTCTCTAAATGTGTAGCCCTCTCCAACACAAGGTACCTTCATATACCTTCAAGGATACAGAGAGTTTTATTACCTTTGCTGTTTAATTTAATAATTTTACAGTTTTTCTGCTCCCACTTAAATTTCAGCATTGAAATAGGGTGTACACATGATTTTATTTCGCATACTTTTATAAACTTGCGAAATTTTGTCTGCGCTGTATTTAAAACACTGTATCAAAAGCCTTCTTAGAAGACATACCATGAAAGTTTTGGCTGACTGTATCTGAGTGACGCTTTATGTGTACACTTTATCCGACAAATATCAAACAAAATACATAAAAACAAAGCATATTATTCTCAACGTGGATAAATGTTATATCTATTTTTATAACATTAATATTATCTATTGACATTTTACTACAATTTGACATTTAAGTGCTTTTAAATGTTTAACGAAGTTGTTTGCTATTTGAATTTCATATCTAAAATTTAATTTCATGGTGTTTGAACCGCCAACTAGTTCTGTTTTTAATTTTACGTAACGTCAAGTCTAAAAATAATAACAAATTCAAAAAACAAGGTAAAATGTTTGCATTTCAGTACTAACAAAGAAGCTTTTATTAACACTAATAAATTGAAGATTATATTTTCTGAATAGAAGTCGTAAAAAGTTTGAGTGTAAAGTGTTTTTTAAGTAGGAGTTATTACATTTAAATAATAATAGGTTGTAGGGTTCTGAAAGGTGTATATCCTCCTAGGTTTTAATATATTCAAGCCACGGTTGCTTAAATGCGAGTAACTATTTCATTCTGTTTTCCAACTGATTCAACACCAACTAGCTCTTCAATATGCCCCCAGAAACAGAGTCAAGTGGATTAAGATCGAGTGATCGAGGAGGCCATGCAATTCATCCACATCTTTCAATCCAACGGTTAGGAAATTTGTTGTTTCAAAATTTTAACTTCCAAATTGAGTTGGTTCCCCGACTTGTTGGTACCATAACTTTAGTCTTCTGAGTAGTATAACATCTTTGTTTAAGAGTTAACACTATTACATTTGCATTATCACTACCTCCATTGAAATTATTGATTTTGAACTAAATGAGGATTTTCGCCAGGCTACTGGTGACTGGTGAAGATTGTATTTCTTGAGTAAATGTTCTTAATTGCTACAGAGACTATTTTTGAGGTATTTGAAATATTGGGTTCCACTTTGTCTCAACCATCTACAATTACATCGAAATTATCCGTCACCATTATCTAAAACTTGCATTCTTTGTGGCCTAAATGCACGTAGTATATTTCGCCTGAGTGCCCTTTGGATAGCCACCAGATGGAAATTGGTTATTGTGGATAGCTTAAAAGTCCTTATACTGTGTTCGTCATCAAACGCATTAATAATTCATTTCTCTTGAGCAATCGTGAGTGCATCTTAAGTTTCAGAAGTTTTTACATTTAATTAACCTGTTTCAAGATTAAAAGTATTGTTTGGCAGCTAAGATCATTTGTCAATTCCTCACTAGATATAGACCGGTTTCGAACTAGTTATGTTCTCGTCAGTATGCCATAAGTAATGGAAAAGACAAATAATTATAGCAAACCAGGCTAGCCTAAAGCAAACTAAGGTATTAAAGACATAATGACTTGCAGGTCGGGGCTTTTGTCTGCTGAGTAGTTGTAAATATTATTTAGCATATAGTTTAGCCCATCAGGGTCAGAAGTCGCAGCTCTTGGTACCTGCTTTGCAGGTCGCTGTCAGTCACTTAAACACCAGTGATGTCTGAACGGTAGTAGCGCTGACCACCAGGGAAGGGATACACTTATTACTCACTATGTCTTGCTTTGCTTAGTCTGTTTTAGGCTAGCCTGGTTTGCTATTATTATTTGTCTTTTTCATTACTTACGAACGAAACTATAACAAGTTCGAAACCGGCGTATGTCTAGTGAGGAACTGATAAATGATCTTAGCTTCCAAACAAGACTTGCAGATTTAATTCAAC
Organism: Rhamnusium bicolor; assembly: GCA_029963845.1. Classification (NCBI taxonomy): domain Eukaryota; kingdom Metazoa; phylum Arthropoda; class Insecta; order Coleoptera; family Cerambycidae; genus Rhamnusium; species Rhamnusium bicolor. Next base: position 317,671 of record JANEYF010003945.1, on the reverse strand, counting down.
ACAGGTCGGGGCTCTTGTCCGCTGAGTAGTTGTTTCCTGTAAATCTTATTCAGTAAAAGTTGTAGTTTATTTCTCGATGAATGATCTACTTAGGGAATCCCATCCCAATCCCATATCCTATTTCCTCGTCCCATATCCCATATCCCATATCTTTAAAAAATCTTTCTTATGGCATTTGTCAATTTGACAGCAATTAAAAAAAAATAAGGTTCCAATATAAAATACTTGGTAGTAGAAGAAATCATGTATAAAACTCGACTATAAAATGTCTTTTTTTTGCACTCGTAATATTTCAGACCGAGCCGTGCATAAGAGACTTGTTTTATATTCTTGTATAAATAACTACTTTTTGCTGTTAAATTAAATATGCCTGAAAGCACTTGATGCAAAAATAAACTAAGTTTCTATATTTTTCATAAAGTAGTCTTACAAATTAATAAAGCGTAACTATTTGCTGAAATTTTTTGGTAGATTTGCCCCCGTAACAATCCCGTATACGGTGCGTTCGTGCAATTTTTCATTGGATTCGGCGATTATGTCCTCAGCTATATTCATAAAAGAGACGTTGTTGGTAAAAAAATGAATTTCGCGAATAAACCCGTTATCATCACTCCCTCATATTGCCAAGGGAGAAATCAATTTTTATAAGCTGATTCCCTCTCAAATTTCCCTAGATCAGTTCTTAGGTGTTTGTTTAATGGAAGCACGGCAGCTTCTAAATTAATAATTGAAAATAGAAAATTTACGCCACAGGTATAAAGGAAGTAAAACTGGATGATGATTGAAGTGGTTTAATATTTAACGATTTTAGAATAAGCAGTTTAGTATCAAGGACGGTTATTTATTTAGATTGGAACTGAAGTCACAAGTTGAAGTTTGCCTTCGTAGGAAAACTGACATAATAAAATGGTAATTTGGATATTTGAAATTGCAAACTTTTCTTATTTTATTAGTTTTTCATTTCCACATACTTTCAGTTAATATCTTAAATCATTTCAATATTCTCGACATATTATTATAAACTAATTAAAGAAAAAGGTTTTTTTAGATTTTATTACATCGGTCAACTTAACATGCTATGGCTCTTATTACCACATCTGTAGATAGTTGGCGAAGTATGTGTCTTTGCTTTCTATCTGTAAAGGTGCGTCCACATTGCATGAGATCCTGCTCACGCTCCTGCTTGTGATTGCGCTTGCGTTGCTTTCGTTGTGTTGCCTCTTGCATTCGTTACTGCTTGTCAAGTATCAGTATTATGTAGGTAGTATTGAGAGTATTATCATAAGCATATGGACAGATGATGTCGATATTGATATAAATAATGAACCTATACCGAGTGTAAATTCTAGCATGACATCATTTAATGCTATAACCCTACAAGATCTAAACAAAATTGTGACTAAACAAAGACAAAAATATAGCATTGATGAAATCGAACGTGATATCATAAACAATCTTTTTCACATAATAGGGTATCCTTTTTTTAAATTTGATTAATTTGAGCCTGGAAAGGGGTGTTATGCCTGAATGTTTTAAAACATCCGTAGTGGTACCTATACCAAAAATACCAAACACGAATCTGGCCGAACAGTTAAGACCACTAAATATGTTGCCTTTTTGTGAAAAAATCTTAAGCCGGGTACTCATATGCGCTCCGTATCTGTATCTGTATCATGTATTGTAACAGTTACAGTATCAGTTCGCTGTATGTACGCCTAGGCGAATAGTCGACGTAACGACCTGCGATCATCTTGACCCGCAGTGTTCGAAGCAAGTTTACAGCAACATGTCTCCAGAAGTATCCCGTCTCATGCAGTGTTTCGATACATGATCGGAACACTAACACGTACTGACTTGCGTTCCAGATACGAACCGTCCACAACACTGGACCATTCCTCTTTGTGTTCGCGGCGTTTACCGACAGGCGCTCGGATCGCTCTTCATGTTCTTAGTAAGTTCGCGAACATGGAACGCAAGACGTACACATTCAAAATTTTGTTACAGTATCCGTTACAATACATGATATAAATACAGATACGGAGCGCATATGAGTACCCGGCTTTAGAATTAATAGTTTATGATCAAGTACTCAAGTACATAAATTCAAATAATATTCTATGCACATATCAATCGCGATTTCGTGGTAAATATTCATGTGAAACGGCTTTGCAATTAGTAATTTCAGATTGGAAGCAATTGTTGGACAGAGCAGGGGTTGGGATTTGCGCAGTTTTCATTGATCTTAAGCATGCTTTTGAAACAATTGACCGTAATATACTACTATTAAAACTAAAGAGATATGGATTTGAGAACACCGTTATAGACTGGATACAAGTTATATAACAAATAGGTACCAAGTAACAAAAATGAATGAATTTATCAGCAGCCAAGTTAAATAACTTTGGGGTTCTTCAAGGCAGTTTACTGGGTCCATTATTATTTATTCTTTATATTAATGACCTTGGCAATGTGTTGCAAAAAATGTAAAATCCATCTTCTTGCTGATAACATTCTTATTTACTATAAGAGTACAAATTTTAAGGAAATGGTAAATTAACAGTACAATTTAGAACTAAAATTATTGAGAGAAAAATTTAAGATCAATAGACTAAAAGTAAATGAATTAAAATCCAAATTTATGTTCGTGGGTAATAATTATCTATATAAACAGTTTGCTAGTCTAAATCTTGGTATCGAGTTAAATAATAAAAAAAGTTGAAATTGTTCAGGAAATAAAGTATCTAGGCCTAATAATTGATCGTGAACTGAAATTTAACAAACATATAGAATATGTATCAAAGAAAATCGGCAAAAAGATCGGATTTTTTTAGCTCCTTCTATCAACTACTACTAAAGTAACTGTGTATAATACCTTAATACTACCTTATTTTCTCTATTGCTGTTCTGTGATGTATACAAGTTGTACAAATTTTAGTAGACTCCAGGTTCTCCAAAATAAGGCAATGCGAATAATACTAAGATGCAACCGCCTCATTAGCAGTCAGCTAATGCTTAATACATTAAAATGGCTTAACATTAAACAGTTCCTCTTCTTCCAGACTATGACATTTATTTTCAAAATAATTAATAACATTTTACCGGAATATCTTACACGACAATTGTTGCCTGTTACAGACGTACATATGTGTAACACACGAACGGCTAGTGTAAATAACTATTATGTTAAAAGAACTTCTAGGAGTAATACAATGAGAAGTCTATTCCACAAAGGAGTTCTACAATTCAATATTCTTCCTCACGTAGTTAAGACTAGCAATACCGTTAACTAATTTAAAAGTCATCTTTTATGTTTTATAAAAGATATTGCATATCAGCCAAATTGATGTTCCTTGAGATTTGTGTTTTTTTTTCTATGTATTATATGTCTATATTATGCAAACTAGTACTAGTTTGTAACTATTATTTTTATATCTATTATTTTTTTTATGTACATACTCTATCTATGGATAAATAAAGAATATCTTATCTTATTTTATCATTCTGCTCGCAAGCAAAGATGTCCACATTGTAGTTCAATGTTTGCGTTTGTGCGATTCGAGCATGGATGATAACGAAATCGTGTAATTAGCGGCATGACCCGCCGTCAACTATGCTCACGCTGTCATTAAGCATCCCTTTGATGTACCGCTACCCAACCGAATTGTCGAGACAAACGTTTGGGGTGATCACAAACACGTGGAACGTTGCGAACAGAGCAAGCACGGTTCTTATTTTGCTCATACTGCTCGCTGTGTTTCTTGTACTTGCTGTAAGTGCAGCCCGAGTAAACGCTCGGGCTGTACGCGAGCAATGTGGACGCACCTTAACAGTAGAAGTAATCTTTTAAAACAGGTATCTATCTATGTTTCTTGTTATTTCTAACTTCCATTGCGAGAAGTAGCCTTGTATAAATCGTGGATATTCAACTGAATTACAATGACAATATAACCAATTTGCTAACACCACATTGTTTTCTTAGTTTCAAACCCTGAATTCATCCTGCACGTTTTGGGGTTAAAAAATAAATCACGCTGTATAAGAATTTGGTTGATTTGAGTTTGCAATTACATTAAATACGTTTTTTCTGCTGTAAGATATGATTAATTTCATGATGGTGATGCTGCTTGCATGTATACATATTATACAATGGTTGTTTGTAGAGCTAAAAAGCGGATGTATGTACATGTGGCGGTAATTGATGAAATGTGTAGGTGTTGCCGCGATATATTATTTTTATTTATGGATACCAAATTAGAGAAAAATATGAGAGTTTCTTCCCTATGTACGTGTGGATCTAAATTGTTAAAGAGGATTACTTTTATCCGTACGTTGCGTGGGAGTGTGTAGGCATTCAATTTAATTATGTACTTTAAGCTTTTTTTTTGAATAATATACAAAGTAATTCAATATGATTCATTCGATTTCAAATGAGCATAGTTTCGTACCTATCAACTAACTGTAATAACTTGGCATACTTGGCGAGAAAGAGGAAGAGTGCGAGTTTTAGAAGGTCACCGCGAGATAGCACCACCACTGTCGCTATTGCTCCGCACTAGAAAGTCTGTGAGAAATTGCAAGGTGGGACGCCGCTTCATTGGCAATTAAATGTTCGCCCTTCTCTTAACAAAGTGTTCCCTCATCGATGGATCGGTCGTAGTAGACCTCATGATTTAGTGTTCTACGGCCTTCTAGATCACCGGATCTTATGCCGTGCTACTTTTTGTTTGGGGGATGCATTGAGTAATAATCGTCCAACCTTGAATTTTCTCACAAATTTTCTGGTGCGGAGCAATAGCGACAGTGGAGCCATCTCGTGGTGACCTTCTAAAACTCGGAGATTTCCTCTTTTAAGTGGCCTATGCCAGGTTAATACACAGTTGATAGATGCGGATTATGCTCATCTGAAATCGGATGAACCATTTTGAATTACCCTGTAGTTTATAAACGGATATATACAGCAACAAATAGAGCAATCAATACAACTAACCTTTTGTCTATTTTGTATTGTTAGTTTTGGATTAACTAAAGTGGAAATTCAATACTTAACCTTGTATTTGATCGATGATAAGAAAATAGAAACACTTACAATTTCATAAATAAATTGTTTATATTTTTAATTTATCTCTCTTTCTTCATATAAATAACATCTTCAGGTTGTTTTCTTTTATTATTGTACGTTTCATATATCGTAATTTATGTCGTGAAGACATTCTACAGCAACTTGAACAATTTTTATCACTGAAGTTTGTATTTCATTTAAGATTTTTATTAAAAGTCCGTTGATAAATGTGTTTACTTTAGCCACTTTCTTAATAGTTTTATTAGATGATTATCTGTTGCCAAGTTTAGTAGGTATGAGGATTTCTGTATCATTGCCAAAGCTTGACTTTTAATTATAACAATTAATTCAATATTCCTTGTAATAAAAAAGTGTATGTTCCCTAGACTGAAATTCACACAAGTTGCTAGTTATATAATATCGTAAGTTCTATATTCGAGCTGGCAATTACGAGATCAATTATTTATAATTTATGAAATAATACAAACAATTTGTATACCTGTTTTGCTATTTTGGATAGTATCCAATATTTTTTCAAATAACATACTTTACATGTACTTTATCCTCGGTCGACTTATTAAACTCGTGTAAACATTTTTCATACAACTAATAAAAATGCCTACACGACTCTAAAAAAAAAAATAATGACCGGAAATGTTCGTTTTCAGAGGTGTGTAAAAACATATAAGAAATACTTTTTAACATTTATAAGAATAAAACAGAGAATACAACAACACACAACAATACAACGATGCACCTACAGACACCGGTGCTTCTTAATTATTTTTCCTTATCGGTGTAGTTTAGCATAAGGAATTACATCAGTAAAATGTATTAAGGACATATGGAAGATCCACGGAAATTCCTATAGGACGATTATAGTACCAGGGACAGGAAATGTTTTCCATTTTTCAGAGCCGGCAGTTACAAAACAAATATAAATATTAATAAACACACCACATAAAAATTCATGTGGTGGTGTAATATATGCAAACAGTTACTAGTATCGAGGCTTACAGGTGCAAGGACTCTCCGGGTATCCGGGACTCTCCCATGCAAAATTACAGGCAGCTTGGCAGCTTGTCCGGTGGTACTCCCAATTCAGTTATCTTAGCAGCATGAAAGCGTGCAGTTGTGTTGGTGTTTGGTTTAGTTCTCACATAGAACAATCTTAGCAATGGCGCACTTACTACCGTTCGTGCATAAGCTACAAAAATGATTGAAAACTACGAAAACTTAACAACAGATGGTTCACATATTCAGAGTATTCCATGTAATCGATGTTACGTATTTCATACACGCCATTATTATGAAGGACATTCAAATTGGGCTATCGATCTACAAAATATTGCCGGTGCAATTATAAAAGAGGATTTTTTTGTATGATTTGTGTGTCACGTTCTGTGTTATCCTTTACCTAGTAGCCATACATTGCGTAAAACATATCTACCAAGTGTGTATAAAATTGTCCTGGGCAATATTATAGAGGACGTACGAAATAATTTTTTGTGGGTGACAGTAGATGAAACAACTGTCTATCGGGTTGTTAATGTTATACTAAGAATTATGAGTGTTTAGGCTTTGTCTCTGTCAGACAGCAAATGTTGAGCTATAAGCAATGAACCACAAAATGTTTACACAGGAACCTGGGATACAACACAAGGTAAAATTGGAAAAATATTGCGCGGTTTAGTGCCTGTGCATATCAACTAGTTAGAATTGTACCGTCCTCGGTAGTGTGGAAGTCTATTTCCTTTACAAGTATACAGACCAATTTTATTTCAATAAATATTATTAGACAATAACTTACGTAGTACAACAAAAATTACAGGGTTCCAGGTACACGCCGGGGCTGGAAAAGTCCTTTTGTTGTTTCGTATTAAGTGTATTGTCCTGGAATATTTCAATACGATTTAATTAGAAAATCTTTAAAACCTTCAGAGAAATTAAAATAAAATTAAATAATATAACAAATACATATGATACAGGAATGCAGGAAAAATATACAAAAAACTTACTTTAGAGAGATTGTGTATTAGGAAAATGGTGGTGGTGATGAATGTTTGCGATATCGCGAGTTAGAGTGGAGTGTTGGATATTGGACAAGAAGAATTTTTGTGCGGTTTGGATAATGAAGTCTCGGATTAATGGGATTTGGGAGTTTCTGTTTAGTTCGTCTATAGTTGACAACATTCTTCTCCTCTATTGTATTGTCATTGATTTTAAGTGGAGTAAAAGATGCGATGTTCGTAAATTTTTTCGTAAATTTTATCGTCTCTGTTTTAATCTCGTTAATTGTAATATTTCAGTTGTTGTAGTATTGTACCAAGTCTGTCCAAATGATCCAGGAACTTAGAAGTTGCGGTTTGAGCGTAATATGATTGTTGGTAGATAGTGGTGTCGTCCGTGTACATAATTGTCTGTGTCAGCGGATGTATGTGAAGATCAGCCAGGTATAGAGTAAACAACGTGGATGAGAGCACTGTACCCTGCGGCACTCCCGCCCTGATTTCATGTGATGTAGAGCAGGTGTTGTTTACTTTAACCTGAAAAGTTCTATCATTCAAATAAGAGTTTACTAATTTGACAAAATAGTCAGGTGTTATGAAAGTTTTGTAGTTTATGTAGGAGACCTCCATGCCAGACAGTATCAAAGGCTTTTCAATATCTAAAAGCACCATTTTTGTACTATGCTCCTTGTTGATTCCAACAATTACGTCGTGCACGACTTTGCACAGCGACAGCGTGGTATTGTGGCCTCTCCTGAAACCATATTGTATGTTTGGTATTAAATCATCTTTATTGATTATTTTATTTGTGTTTTAGCATAATTTTTTCTGCGATTTTTCCCAGCGCGTTTAACAATGAGATACGTCTATAGCTTGAGACTAGGGTGGGATCTTTATTTGGTTTCAGGAAAGGCACAATAAAGGTTGTTTTCCATGCTGTCGGAAAATACTGCAGCCGAATAGCCGAGTTTATGATGTAGGTTATTTGAACAAGGGCTTTTTTGGGAAGTTTTTATATAAAAGTTTAGGGATGTTGTCGGGATCGGGAGCTTTGAAGTTAAGTAAGGTTTTGAGGATGTTTCGGATGTCATTAGAGGTTGCCAGAAGTTTAATTAATTTTCGATGGGGGGGGGGGAAACAACGTGAGGAGTGATATTTTGTGTTTGTCGTTGTCTGTCTGTTCCTCCATAACATTGACCTTAAATTGATATATTTGATGCACGTACAGGGCGATCGCGTCTGATTTATCCTAATCAGATAAGGCAGGTTGTCTGTTTGTTATTATCGCAGGAATAGCTGTATTGTCTCTCTTTATCAACTTGGACATTGCCCAGAGCGAATTATCTTTTGTGAACAATTTAACCATTTTGTTATTCCACTCTAGGTTGTAATGCTCATTGAGTTTATTTTTTATGTTCTCTTGAATGTCCCTGAGTCTAATTCTGTCGATAACACGTTTATTTCGCTGCCAGCAGCGGCGAATTTTGTTTTTAAACTGTATCAATTTAATAATATCCTCTGGTATGTTGTCTTCTGGTAGCCCTATATTTATTTGTTTTGTAGAGCTATCCCTTGCTTTATGGATAGTTATAGTAAGCTTTTCGATTTCTGTATCAAGTTCTAAATTAGTGTTTATATTATTGTTTATGCTAACATTATTATTTATTGATGTCCTGTATTTGCACCAGTCGGTGGTTTTGTAGTACAAACCAAATCGCTCAAACTTAAGGGGCCTAGTTAAGAAAAAGCCTCCGTTGACTGTGTCTCTCTCTAGGAAGTTCCGAAACTGACAGACGTATATAAAATAAATGAACGTCGTGCAGAAAAGAATTTTGGTTCCAGAGTACGTGAACCAGCAACACATTACGACGGGATAGAGTAAAGCAATAAAATCTATTGTTCTGGTCGATATGTACACTCTGGTTAATAAATATAGTAAGGAACCAAGCTATCCGCGAAACAGATACTATACAACTCGAAATATAAACTGAAATATAGTAATAATTACTTTCTTTTTATTTATTATTAATTAATAAATAAAAACTGCTGTCTTTTTGGGTTTCGACCAATGTTACAGTGGAATTATTGACAAGTAAATTATTAAAGAATAGAAATAACCGTCCTAATTATTTTATTTTAATTATATAATATTATACTCCATAATACAGTTTAATATTTAGTGTATGCAGTTTCTACTGAAAAAATGATTTAGGTAGTCCATTATGGGTACTATTACGTAATTATTTGATGGGTAAAGTAATATTGTATAAGTAATTGTATGTTGTGTGTTAGTTGTACCTCACCATATTCCACTCTTCATTTTTATCAGTTTACATATTTCTCTTCTCATTCTTTAATTTTCATAAAACATTCTATAATCTATTCATTTTATATAAACACATAAAAAATTGTTTACAAGGGCTAGCAAAGCAAGTTTCTCGCGCTAGCGAACCGTTTCAAACAGGTTCAAAAGCGCGGTAGTAGTCGTGACATCACACCATACAATTTACAAACGACGACGGAGATCCCAGCACTCGACCGCTTGATTTCAGATAAATTTTAAGTGTATACTTAAAATGGAAACAAAAACTCCTTATTTTAAATATTGCATTGTACCGTTGTGTAAGAATACTACAATGAAACTGCCAGATAAAGTATTTATAATATTGCCAGAAGATAAGATTCGTCGATCAAAATGGCAAAAGGCGTGTAGAAGAAATGAAAAAGACATGTAGGTCTCTACATGTGTGTGATCATTTTAATGTAAGTACATTATTAAATACTATATGTCTATCTACTAGTTTTTTCGCAGGCAGGCAATAAAATATTCCGAATTCCAAATTATTGAATTTTAATTAGGGTAGGATTAAAGAAAGAATGTGTATACAATGTTAGAAAATAAGATTAGTAGATAGAATATAATTTAGTGATACTAAGTAAAGGTAATTTCCTGGTGCTAAAGTAAACAGCAATTTATTATTATACTCTTCGCAAATACGATAACGAAGAGTATATTGCATTTGATCGGGACATTTCTAAAATCGTTAATATCGCTCGCAAAGAAAAAATCATTTCGTTTTTCATCGAATTCTGAACAACTTTCAAAATGTCCATCTGTTCATCTGTCCATCCGTCTGTCCGTCCGTCACGTTTCTTGTAAGCACGATAACTAAAGAAAGAAAAGACCGATGGAATTGAAATTTGGGCTATAAGTTGGTGTTAGCTAGAGGAAGAAATCCATTGTTTTTTGAAAAAAATCAAATAGTAAATAAAAAAGTTATAGGACATTTTATTTAAAAATATGAATCTACAGAGGGCTGCAATTTTCAATGTGCTACTAAAATTGAAGTAATTTTCTATAGACACCAAAATGCTGTAAAATGTACTACCACAAATTTCGCCTACGCAATCGGCATATTGAGGGAAAAAAGTTATTTATTAGGTATTGTAAGAATGAATCTTAGTTTATACTATAAAATATACTGCCACGCATTTCGCCAATACAGTCGGCACCATCGGGAAAGAAAATTAAATATGTAGTCAATACATTACTTATTGTAAGAATGAAGTTTATAAGACAAACACAAGATTCTTTTCAAAAAACTGCGAAGAGTATCCTACAGAATGTGCAACAATTATATAAAAGTTCAATAACAATACTGTCTGCGAAGAGTAAAATGTTTACCTCTAGTATATATAGTATATTGCAAATACCTTTCCCTTGCCCTTTAATTTATTCTATTCAAATCTTACATTTATCTATTATGTGAATGATAACACGACACAATCACTTATTTCCCTTTCCCCAAAACATAGTACGAAAATACCTACGATAGGTAATTATACATTTGCGCAACATTTCCTTTGCAGCAAATGTCTTCTATAGACACTTTACACGTGTGTACAAAAAAAAACACGAAAAATATAGAAGTGGCTGTTGTAAAGAATTACCCTAAATTCTTTTAAACATAAGACTAAGTCTGCTAAAAAAGCTTAGTTGCGACTAAGCATTTTGTAGTTATTTCATTTTATTCCGTGATCAAGTCATAATTATTTTATGTTTATAAATTATTACTAAAAGCTAAAAAAATACATACTTCTCTGCCTTGACCCCGCGGACCTCTCCAAGGGAAAAACTTTCACTATTTTGTATAAAAGATGCCACCATAAACATATCCACTTTAGGCAAATTATCAGATTGGCCCTTTGAAAACCTTGTTCGGTCATTTTAAAATACCTGTACAACTACAATAAGCGGTACTATAAAACACAATTATATATTTATATCAGAACAGTCACTAACAAATCAACCAAAGTCTAATAACACCATATTGTACATATGTTTATATAGAATGTCATACTTTGTTAATTTGTTTGTATTATTATTTTTAAGTATTTTATGAATGAATTGATTTTTTAGTTTTCCTTTTTTCTGTATATAATATATGTATATATTAATATAAATTTTACTCTGTACCCCATACAAGTTGTAAATAATCTACTTAATTGTGAATAAAGATTTTAAATTGGAATTGGAAAACATCTGATTGTATTGCTTCCCGGCGCGACGACTACCGAATATTGTATGGTGTGACGTCACAGTCAATAGTAGCTCGTTTCGGGCCACTTTAATTTTATCGCTGTTTAGATCCTTCATACTGATCGCGTGGAATTAGAAATCTTATTTTTTTTATGAAGTACACGTTTTATTACAACGTTACGCTCTAGTGCACCTTCATCTACCGCTCTTCCAAATTTGGTGTAATTTGACCAAACCGTATGGACGAAATAAATTTTGAAAAATTACCTTACAAACACAAGTCGGATTAGCCCTCTTAACAGCCACGAATGCAGAACGAATAGTAGTTGTGACAATGTATGCTGATGCGATGGCAGATTTCAGTCATTTTGAATAATACATCGTATCAAGCGATATGTATTTTATTATTAATGTTTGCTTTTATTTGTTTACGTATGTCCTTTTGTCAACCATATGAGGTAGTGGTAACTACCGGTCCTGGACTCAGGACTAGTTTCATGACCCTGAGCCACTGTAAATGTCAAAGGTTTCAGTTTCTTGACGTAAAAAATAAATATTTCCAATACATTGTCAATACCTCTCCCGAACAGAGGATAAAAATATAATTTCTAGTCTAGTTGATTTGAAAATCTGCCAAGTGCAAATCTTTGAAAATAAGTAGCTAGTTAAAAAGTAATATGTTGTTTTTTGTAATGTACATGTACAGGCTCCATTAATCATAGACAGCACGGAGTTAGAAATTATGTGAACAAATTGGTGTTCAAATAGAACAACAGTATTAATCACTTTAAAAATATATAAATCCTAATAATTTACATATTACAAATAACTATATATTGGCATGGTAATTCATAATAAAACTGAACATTTTGCTTATTTACTTAATATTGTTTATGATGTAACAGGTCTACGTGTAAATGGCAACTTTTCAACATTTCAACTCAGGATTTAAATATAGCAATTAAAGTTGTGCTTAAAGAAGTGAAGACACATTAAACTAAGGTATTTTTAACTTGGAGGAATTAATGTAATCGCATCGAAAATAAGTCCGATTTTTTGACATATTTTTACGTTTTGAGAACCCCACAAACGATTGCGACTATTTATGGATTGATGTCTGTATGTAGGTGTATTTTTGTGTGCGACAGTATTGGTGATAATAGTTTTGTCGGTGCGATATATCAAAATATCTGAAGCGGCCAGTACATAACTTTCTTATACCAGCATATATCATCCTGATCTAAAAACATCATTCTATTTAATTCATCACTAACCTCAATTACATTTTAATAGCGCACCTTAAAAAGGTTTCATTAATATTTTTAAATAATTATTTATCAGCGCCATTGGATGCTATCAATAATAATTCATGTCATATATTTTAATAATTTCTTCTTATTGACATTGACAATTTTGTAACTAAATTAGACATTTTAAGTGTCAAATTATTAAATTTATCCCAACCCAATTTTACGAGGTCAGCTTTACTTAAATACTTGGGAAATATATTTTATTGGCTTGAAATAGCAGACATCTTTGTAACGGTCCATTTTTAGATACAATTAACTTGCATTTTATTTAATGCTAATTGCATAATTTGGTTGGAGGTCAACCTTAAAAATTCTAGAACCGACTTTACTAATTTGTAAATCTTTGATAATTTGTGCGACCACTGGACCCTTAGTGCGCCAGCGCGAACACCGCTGTGTGGGGCAAGGGGGAACGCTAGTACGAGAACAGTGAGGTTTCGCCAGCAGACTTGAGTTGGCCTTTGAGCGAGTTAGTAGTGTACGTTGCTGAGATTGTGTTCACGATTTTGTCTGGTTAAGCTGTTATGGTAAAGGAGTTACTACGTATGTGACAAAGGAAAGCTAAGTGACAAGGTAGGATCCCTTCTTATTATTGTTAAAATAGGTACCTATTAATTAATAAAACACCAGCTTCCATTCTGTGTTAGCTGTAAATTTGAAATTCAAATTTGTATAAATGGGCTGATATGCCTGTCCACCGACCTAGAGTGGGAAAAAGCCCCCTAGACTTTTTTTAACTTGTGACTGAGCTGTGCGAGACATTTTAGTAAAGAATAACCGTTCTTTCCCCCTTTCAACGGCATTAGTGCTTTGTAACTTTTTTTGATTATATATATGTGAACAATACAGAAAGGCGGGTGGCGCCCTTTATAAAAAAAACTGTTTAAGTGGACTAGACTATGCTTTCGGTGTTTTAGTTTTAAGTTATTGCAAGTTTATTACTTGTTGACCACGCCCTGAAGGAGCCTTTTGCTTTGTACGTTAATTCATAAATATATGTATTTTTTATTTTTTATTGTTTCATTGGAGAACTAAAATAAAGTTAATCAAGAAAAAAAATAGAGAGGAAAACCCCTCGTTATATCTTTCATCGAGAATATATTTTCTTGTAAAGGCAAATACAAAGAAGCTTGGGTCCCGTAAACTCCCCTTTCAGCTGGCCAATTTTGCTCATCACCGAATTTATCATTGTCTTTATTATACATAATTTAGAACATGTGTACCAAATTTGAGAGTTTCCCGAAATTGTACCTTTTTCCTTGTTGTATTCATTATGTCTTTTCTGGTGGTACCACATTCACCAAATTTAATGTGTCACCTAAAATGAAGTTGAAAATCTTAACGGCTACATTTGGGAAGTCTCACATTAATATTTTTCGAGTTATCGCGGATACACACATACACACATCCACACACACACACACAGCACCGACAGACATCATTCGGAAAATAGTCAAAATTGATTCAAGAGGGTTCAAAATGTATAAATCAATCAAAATCTCAAGGTGAAAAAAATCACGATTACCATAAATACTTCCTTATATTAGGTATAAGAAAGTAAAAAAAACAACGTAAGACGTTGCAATTTTTTTGTTAGATTTGTTTTAACGATTGCTTGATTACAGTGGCTGGTTGTGTCTTATAAATAATATATACCCATCGAAAAAAGTCAAGGGACACAAAAACTTAACTTCTCTGGCCACTTTGTAGGTTAAATTTGAAATTGAAAACTGAATAACAAAATTCAAAATGTATTACAAAATCATATGTGAGTAAATAAGAGATGTCATGACATTTTAAAAGCATATGGTTGTTTTATTAATCTGTCTCAATGAGGAACATTGAACTGCGAATGATTTCGAAAGTTTCAAGTTGGCAAATATCACTTGGATATATGTAGAAAGATCATTTTCGCTTTCCATGATTGTGCTTACCCCACGAAGACGACTTTTTTCAGCACGACACATAAAAAATGTGTTAACCATGCAATTGTTCGCAAGTGCGCAATCTTAACCATTGTCCTCTGTACGTGACATGTAAAAAATAAGCGGTTCTATATCTTTAGGTGGCATATCGGTCCGCAAGTCATAGGCGGTGCCAGGTAGAAAAATACCCAAATACATAAGTGAGACGTTTACTACCTTAGCAAAGACTGACGTTTGATTTTAGTCCATTGTTATGCCACGTGGTGTGTACAATGAATTTTATTCCTCTCCATTGTATTGGTGATAATTTTATTTGTTGTATTTTATTCTTGATATTAAGTTAATAATAAAGTATGCCAGACCTACCCCAGGGATAAAAGACGGCCATACGCTAAGTGAAAAAATTTATCAGTGAATTCCCAATTCCAGTTCCAATTCAATCAGATTTATTTCCTATTTTATATACATTTGTAATTAAGGCAACTTTTTATTTTATTTATTTCATATATAAATATATAAAAACAAACAATATAACATGAGAGCCAAAGTTCAGAAAAAATGATATCCAGCCGGGATGATATTACAGTCCAGGTACGGCTGGGCCCTCCTGGTTGCCGGTGTTGTGGCAGCTCATATTTCACTATTTATCATTGTGCATGGAGGCATTTGCCTGCACAGAAACAATGCATTAAAATTCATAAAACAAAAATTTTAAATATTTAAAAACGCCAGTTCAGAGAGAACATGTGGGTAAGTACACAGGAAAAAATCCAAAAAACCTGCTTAAAATAATGATTTTCTTTATTTTGAAAATAAAAATTGACTTTACGTCCGCGGTGGGGTTTAAAGTAGGGAAGGCGTGTCTACGCATGGAAAGGCGGGAATTCGCGGATTTATTCAACAATGATGCTATAATAATTGTTAAGGTGTGCGAGACAGATCTGATGTGCTGGGACAAACGTGAATGTAAACATCACGTAAATTCTGTGCAACATAAAATTAAAAAATGGCGTGCCTTCGACAACACAGTTTATGTTCGATTTGCTCTTAATGTTGATTGCCTGTGATATTCCGCTGCACATACTCGATAAACAATCATTTCGGGAGTTCTGGAATAAATACAATCCGAAGGTGACATTACTAAGTCTTACAACGTTGCGTAACTATGTACCAACTGTAAGCAAATGTGTACTAAAAGATACATGGCTGTGGTTATGTGTTGACGACACGATAGATTGTAAAAAAATTCTATTTTAAATGTTATAGTACGTGTACTGAACCCTCTTAAACCGACATTTCTTCTGTTACTAGCTAATTGAGTGTACTGGCCAAACAATTACGCTGGTGGTGATGGAGACGTTAGAAAAATTTGACCTGTCAAAAAGTCAAGTGTTGATGTTGGTGACCGATGGTGCCACGACAATGAGTTTAGTAGGCCGTTCTCTTCAAAAATACGGTTGTAGGTTGGTACATGTTACGTGTAAAGTGCATGCTTTACACCTTGTGACAGAAACTTTTCGACAAGGTTTTCTAGAAGTAGATACATTAATAGCAAGTACAAAAAAAAGTGTTTCTTAAATCTCGTAAACGTCTTCGCACATTTCATAGCATACCTGATGCTTCAAAGTTTTTACAGATCTTCTCCAGCTAGTTAAGAGGGTAAGTTGTGCATATATTGTTATAAATTGTAACAGTTTATTAATTTTATTACATTAATTTCTTTTATTACACTTAATATGATGCATACGCCTATGTCCTGCGGCGCATTTTTGCCAAAACTAATGGTATGTCATCTGGCAATCTACATGTGTTACTATTGAGAACGTACATCGATTCTGCTTTATAACTAATGTTGTTTTTCACAACCTTTTTAATGTTTTGTCCCACGATTACCGCTAGCATTTAAAACAATTATTATTACTGTACAATTTATTACAGAAACACTGTGCACATAAGAAAGGCTACAAAAAACTGCCATAAAAACTTCAAAGCTTGCACTCTCACATACCAACAAGATCTAATTAGCTGCATACTGAGCATACCTTGAGGTATGTGTATCACAATGAACACAATAACACAACAGATTTAAAGGTAGTGTCTTAGATAAATAGATATTTGATGTCAGTTCTGTTAAATTTAAAAATCTTACTCTGTTTTACTCTAACTTAAAATCTAACCCTAAATTAGAATTTAGCTAGTAATTCTATTGTTGCTTAGTTTCGCCAATAATAATATATTAAATCATTATTGTAGCCTAGCTTTTCGTTCATATTGCCCTTCCTGAATTAATTTATAAACAATTCGTTCTGGAACTTCTGTTATGTAGACTGTTTTTTCCATGGCTCCTGTTTCTCTTTCACTTTCTTTCATATTACTGGAAATATTTTAAACTGTTTTTTGTGACTGTTTGAAACTTTCTTCGTAATTTGTGAAACATTACCATCTTCCACATCTTCCTGACATTCTTTGCTGGTAGTGGGTTGAGAATCTTCCCAAGGCCAGAACATGTTTCCAATATTATTTTCCTACAGCCACTTAAATAGAAAACATCTGAATACTCAACGCCCGCCGAAATATTTATGGAAACAAAAATATAAATATAATACACTTAAAAACAGCGGAAAATTTCACCTATATAGCTGTTAAAAAGTTTAAGTTGTCACAATCTGCTAAAATATATAATGTAAATAAAAACTGCATAAAACACTCAACAGATTCGATCCCTGTATCCAAAAGATGACACAGGGGAAGTAACAAAGAGATCGCGATGATAATTAAGTGTGTCATTTATAAGGGCGAATCGTGCACTCTTATTAGATGGCTTAGGAATCTTAATTAAGTCAACTGTTAATTTCTTATATTAGTCATGTTATAACATATTTTACATAAGAATAATGATGTGTTATTAAGTAATGCATGATATTTATTATTTAACTTGGTGTGAACAAATAAAGCTTGCCCCACTCTCTCTTCAAATAACTTTCGGTAGTTGGGTCGGCAGTCTTTAAGTTGTTTCTGTAACAAACTATACTAAATAAAATATTTTTAATAAATCTGTCCTGGAAATAGGACAGACGAATTTTAAGTTAGGTACATTAGAATATCTGTTTTAAAAGTCACAGTTGAACAGACGCTAGTAAATTTCATTCACTGCATTGAAAACCAATGTTAAGCTATTTCCGTCCCATTCACTTCAATTGTATACACAAATTTTCTAAAAATATCGCAACCGTGTTAATTTTTAATAGCATATTTTTAGTTTTTATTTACGTGTTAATAGAAATACGCAAAACAAGAATTTAATGCGAAAATAATGTTTCGACACTTCCGAAATAAACTGTTTAATATTTCTTTATTTATAGACCTTAATAAAAAGAGTAGCCATGGCAGCCTGCCTAAAAAATCTAAACTTGCTACGTTGTACTTTCAGTTCTCTTGTTATTGTTGCTTGATACAGCTGTTTGTGTGTTTTGGTGCAGAATGTCTCCTAAAAACTCTGTTCTACCGTTGAATTATTTGTGCCTGAAGGTTATTTCAAATCAGCTGATATACGCTTTGTCTGATGAGGAGGGGAAATACGATGGGATTGTCGAGAGTTATTTCTCTGGAGCCACATACGAGGTGCTGCAAGATCTCTTAAAAATCGTCCTAAACCCCGTTAATCTAGATGCTAGCATACGATACGGATGCTTAGAGGTTTTGTTAAGGCAGGACGTGAAGAAACTCGACACAGGTATCTTCCCTCAGTGTTACTATCAGCATATACTAGAAACAATCACCTACAAAGGCAAGGGGTTGCAACAACTGAATTTAAAAGGTGTTTGGGTGCGCGACTATCCAGAACTAAGTAAGTTAATACGAAATCTGAAGTGTCTAAGAACTCTGGTGATACCCCATATGGCTGACGACAATGTTATTGACGCTATATTGTGCTTGAAAAAGTTGACCGTGTTGGATATTTGCGGTGAGGCTTGTTACACCGTGGGTGGTATAAGAAAACTTAAAAGTGACACTGTCAGAGTGTTAGATATTGGCAGTTTCGGTAAGATTGACTTATGTCCGGAGGAACACAGCAGTTTTGACATAGTGGCAGGATTAATAGAAAATTTACCTAACCTTACTTCTTTACGCACCTACTCCTTCACTGGTAGTGCTTTGTGGTTGCTCTATAACAAGAATCCGAACTTTAAAACGAAACTAACTTATTTGCACGACACTGGAACAACTCTGGATATAATGGAAAGTATAATAAACTTGTGTCTCTCACCTAGAAAGTGTACACTTGGACAAGCCGCAGGAAGGAGTTTTGGAAAAATTAAGCAGACTTAAAAGGCTAAACTGTTTGAAGCTAACTAGAGGTAATATAGAGGAGCTGCTTAGTTATCTCAGGTTGTCAGGTGGGCAACTGCAAGTGTTAAAACTTAATAGCAACAAATATTTTTTCGTTAAATATTTCGGACATTTGCTTGTACATCCCAAACCTTCAAACCTTCGAGTGCTTTCAAATGAAATTAACTTTCTCTAACTTAAATACCTTTTTCATGGCTCTGCAGAATGTGGAGTTGTTATACTGCGACATGTCCGATAATGTTATTAGGTATTTTCTAACGAATTCTCCGTTCTTAAAGAGGATCGTAGTAGGCTGTGTTATTAATATGACTGACGGTGATATGTTCAGACTTTGTGCTGAGTGCGAATTTAGACATTTAGAAGAACTGTGGTTTTCTTGCGCGAGGTATTTGACTGCTACTTCGGTTGAAATTCTGATGGGGCATTGTCCCAATCTGCGGGTCGTTGGACAATTAAGTGGTTGGGATATGCAGCAAGACGAACTGGACTGTTTAAGAGCTGTGATTGCCGCTACGAACACTGATTTAACGCTTCTGCCTGTAGGAAATTTCGCATAATTTTTGTGGTACTTATTTACCTTTAGGAAATTAATAAGTTTTTGATATATTGTTGTGATATTTTTAAAATAAATTTTTTGTTTATGGTAATTCATAATTCATATTTCACATTTCATTTATTAACCGCTTTAGATACTACAATCGTAAGTCGACAATTTAAATAATTACAATCGTATTATATAAATCACACAGAAAATTAACAGCTTCCAATTAAAATTATACTTAAATCTACATATAAACTAAATTAATTAATTATTATTAAGACATTATATAAGAAAAAAAATAGTCTTACCATTATATTTAAATTTATATACACGAACTCGATTATATCACCCTGTCCCAGTGCGTCTAATCTCTTTGAAATGTCCAGGCTCTCTTATAAGAGATGATTCGAAAAATTTCAAAACTGGGGTCATACTGATGGCGGTGCAAAGGTGCATAGGTTTAAAAATATCTTGAAATATATTAGTCCTATCTGAAAATGTGCCTGTGGATGCATTTACAGGCAAAAGTGACATATAAACTTGTTTTCGAAAATTTAAAATGGTTATTACACTGGTATATCATTTGCTTAAATTTAATATAAATTACTTTAGTTAATATAATTAAAAAATTAAATATCTTTGAACCATATTTCGAGGGAAAAGAAAAGTAATTTATGTAAACCTGTTGAATAAGTGAAGAAACAATACAATAATACTATATTGATGTGACTGAGAGTTGAATGTTACTTGAAAGCAATTTTTATGCAAGATATTAATTATCTTGTGTACAAGATAAAAAATAATGGGCCCACAATTGATCCTTGTGGGACTACACATGAAATATATTTTGAACTAAATGTATCTTTAACAATTTGTTCACTGCATTAAGACATTTTTTTATTAAATTTATATAATTATTTTTAAATCCATTATATATTTTTATCCCTTTTCGTAGTTTATTGCTGATTTAACGGAGGAATATATAATAAGGTTTACCACCCTAAAGGGACAAAAGAGTAAAATGTGTTTTTACGATCCTCAATCTCTTGCGGATTAATGAGATACGACTTGGTTTCTCATAAATGTTACCCATACAAATGTCTACAAACATAAGACACCGCAAAAAATGAATAAAATCAGAAGATTAGTAAATCGACGAGAGGCATCGAAAAAACTTTAGCGAAATCGGTCGATTTTTTTGTATGTCTTTCCTTATAATTCGTGAACGGGACAAAAAAAACAACTTTTGAAAAATCTTTAAAAGGTCGAATAAATTGTGAATGAAGCTAAACTGATAGAAACCAAAAATGCCTTATAACTTGTGAAGGAATTAACAAAAATATAATTAAAAAACACCCCTTTCTGGGACCCTTTGACGAATTTTGAAAAGGAGAGTTAAATCACTTATTAACTGTTTTTGTTTAAAAAATTCGGCCTTGCTTGCCATTACCCCAACTGACAATATTGAAATATTGAAAGTATGAATACTAAGTAAGTGGACAATAATCCATCAATATTAAAAGTGGTACAGTAGGCCTTGATGAGTTGTTACACACATAATTTGACGTGATTCCCAAGACAATTTTAAATCAAGGAATGTTCCAAGTAGTTTGTCACTTTTGACAGGGTAATATCTCCTTACAACATCTTATTGTGACGCTAGGGTTCTTGCATGTAAGAATTAGTATTACATTTTTATTATTCAGAATGAGATTAACTTCTTAAAGCACTCCTCGATTACAGTTTTTATCAGCATTTGTAGCCTTTCAGATGTCTCGACAGTAATACTTATAGTAAAGTCATAGCAAATGTTGTTAAGTTGCCATACTAATATAGTCATTTTGTCTTAATAAACGCGTGGATAACGGCCCCAAGCAGATCCTTAGGAACACCAGGTTTACATAAATAATCAAATTACACTATTCATGTCTACTTTTAATGACTTTGCCCATATAATATGACATATATTCTTCAGATAAGTCAAAATTGAAACAACAAAACAACTTTTCAAGATATGTTAAATGTGTCGATTGCGGTTTCCGTTCACTTAGTATTACTAAGCTGTTATATTTTTTTTCATTAGTATAGTATAATTTGGTTATGTATGGGTATCCACAATCCCCTTTTGAAAGGATTGAAAACATTAAAATAAACATCAATTGAGTGCTTCTTAAGAGAAATTAATTTCACCAAAACTGAAACAACAATACCAAACTTAATTTTTTAATGAAAACCCCTTTTTATATTCAAGTGTCCACTTTTTTGATTTCAGAAATATGTGTTTTCTTATAGTTTTTTAATAATATCGAAGATATTCACTAATTTGAGTATTAGAATATGTCCAATAGGTAAGCTATAAAAACATTTCGGGTATAGTTGGCTGTGAAATTAAAGTGAGGAAAAGCGGTAATAACTGAAGTGACGTCGACGGATCTAAACAATTCAATTATTCATACATATATCTCATTATGCACAATCATCTTATTTTGTATGTCGTATTAGAATTACTATTTGATTTATCTGGCAACACGATGAGGCCACCTCCACATGATATTATTTCACTTTACTTATTAAATAGTTAAGGAAAAGTGGAGTTTCATTGCTTTGCCATCTCATAGCCCATATTTAACACCACTTGACATTTTTGCATATGAAATGTTAAAAGGCATCCACGAATAAATATTGTATTTTCTAGATGTTCAAATGAAAATCACTTAATTTCATTGATATTAAAAATATCATAAATGCCAAAATTTGGTAAGGTGTAACAGCAATGAGTCAGTAAATTAAATAAAATACGTAAGTATTGAAATGGGTACTTTTTTTGAGGTGGAATAATAATAATCATATAAGTTTTATTAGGTTAATTTTGTTAACACTGAAAGTATATTAAAATATAAGTATGTATATATTTACTGTAGTTATCAATTCACGTCTACTTCGAAGGATGGAGAAAGAAGTCACAAGTAATTTGGACAAAAATTTATTGTAGTTAATAAATTTTTTGTTCAAATTGCTCGTGACTTCTTATACCACCCGTATATATTTATTTTTAAATAGTACACCACAAATACCTTAGGGCTGGCTCAACAATAACTTAACTTCAGAAATATCACACAAAATTGATGCCATATATATTTTCTATACCAGGAATCGATTCTCATCTTGTGTTCTTGAAAAAAAAGCCTCATCTCTAGATGATGTGGGAGGTAGCTTACACTGCAAAGATGTGGCAACCAGTTTACTATCATACTCATATTCTCAAGTCTGTACACACGTTAACTCTTTTTTTCTTTTTTTCGGATATTAAAAAAATTGCTTAAAATTTAGTTCCTGTAGCACAATTTGAATCGACTTATCTCTGTAATTTCTCAATCTTATTTTATACAAGATTATATTATGCTGATTGCTGACGAACAGTTCTTCTGATTAGAAACTTCTCATGTTCATCCAAAACAGGGTTTCTTTCCTTTTTTTTTACAAAAGGGATATTTTAAGTAAATCAATACACAGAAAAAACAGTTTCTTTGAAATTTTCTTACGTAAACAAAATATTTCCTTAATCTAAAACGGTACCTTTCCTTTTCAAGGAAACACAATAAAAAAACTGAAGTTGTATTTTCAGAAAAACTGTTTTCTCTATATAAAATTAAAAAAACATCTTTACCGCTTTTTTTGTCATATATTCTATGCATTACACTTTGTTGTTAACAAATGACAGCAACAAGTAATATCGAATTTTACGCCTCCCTCCATAAACTAAGATTGACAGCTGGTAACGATTCGCAGGGCTGAAGAGGATTACTGAAAAAGAGAATGATGTCTTAAAGCGATCCATGAATTTCTGCAAGTCCCCAAATAATTAAATTGAACATATTTTAAGTGTCAAATGCAGTCATTAATGGATATAATTCATTTAACTTACTTCTCTTATTTGAAATTTATCCTAAACATACTACAGAGTTTTTCAAATTTAAGTAAATGTGGATCCGTTTCTCCCAAAATTTGAACCTCTGTAGTCAAAATATTAAAAGAAATTGCAGTGTGAAACAAAATTAATGTACTGATACAAACAGTGCTTTATTTGTCACCAATATACAAAAAATATAAAACAGAAAAAGTGGGCTATAAATTTAAATTGCATGTTGATATCGAGGGAACATTAACCAGAGGCAACTGTAACAAAGGTGCCTGTGATTATTTATCTACTTCTCTGTCTATATATCGAGATCAGCGAAATAGATATATAGTTAGAGGCGTCTTTGTTACAATTGAGGCAATTCAATTGTCCTTCGATGTCAACAAGCAATATAAACTTATTCAGTTTTCTGTAATATACATACAGGATGGACCATTAATAATGGGCCATAGTTCAAGAGTAGGTTCTTTGGACCAAAATATGAGGATATAACCAAATATCCTTTAGTAAAATGTTGCTGTGGAAAAAGATATAGGGTGTTCAAGTTGTAATTATTTTTTCGTTTTTTTTTTGCAATAACTCAACAACCTCTTGACTGATCTTCATTAAATTTGGTAAAGGAACATTTTTTAATTTAAGAAACAATAATTTATATATCACATCACGTTATACCGTAGAGTGTGCCGAAGGAGCTGTATGTGATGATGAATTTTTTCATTTTTTTTTGACGAAACTTGTAGTACTTCTGACTAGAAAATCTGATGAGGGCGTCATTTCCACGTAAAAAAAGGTACACTTTGTAGGACTTGATAACTCCAACCGTTTTCGAGGAAACTGTCCTTAAAGATTTCAATTATTTGTTGAAAGACAAATTCAAATTTATTGAAACAAATTGTATTTATTGATAAGAGTACAAAACGTAAGTAAATACAAAAGCGTAACAACAGCGTAAACTCTCTCTCACTTTCTTATGAACTAATTGCTGCAACTTAGAGTAAATGTTTTTCTATGCCTTTTCTAATTCTTTTGATAAAAGATTTTCTTACATTGAAAAATACATTTTGCTGTCCTCTAATAAAATTGGCTGCGTTTTGTATTTGGTCCCACAGTTTTTCTCTTGAATTGATAGTATTTGCATAGACTAAGGACAACACATAAAAATCCAAAGGATTAAAATCAGGACTCCTTCGTAGCCAAGCAAATTTACTTCTTCGACCGATCCATCTGTGAGGGAAAATCACATCAAGATAATTTCTGACTGCAATGGAGAAATGAAGGGAAGCTCCATCTTGCATAACCCACATTCTGCCCCTTATGTCTAGCATGAAATCATCTAATATATCAGCTAGAGTATTTCGAAGAAAAAACAGATAAGACTGCACATTTAAATTTGAAGGAAGGACAAATGCTCCCAATAACTGACCGCCGATAATACCACACCAAACGTTAATCTTAAATTCGTGCTGAAAATATCTTTCTTTTACGGCATGAGGATTTTTTATTTCCTAGTAATAGCTATTTCTCAATTTAAAAATGCCACGACGAAGTAAAAGTTGCTTCATCGGCAAATAAAATGTTCTTAACACCATTTTGAACTTTGTTGTGCTTATTGAGAAGAAACCGGCACAATTCTAACCTTCGTGGAAGATCCCTTGGAAGCAAATTTTGTACAGGAGTGAAGTGATATGGGTAGAAGCGTTTTTTGCGTAAGATTGTTTACTCACTCCTGTTGCCGCTGATAAACGACTTGAACTGACTTGAGGATCTTCATCCACACGAACTAAAATTTCTAGTTCTTGATATGGAGCAATTTGTTTCGGCTCACATCTTTGTAAAACTTCTCCCAAACGACGAAACACATGTTGGAAAATTTTATGATTGGGCTGTCTTCTATTTGGATATTGCACTGAGTATCTCCTAGCTGCAGTACGCCCGCTAAAATTATTTTGTGCGTAAACACATCATATCCCTCATTTCTTCATTTGAAAAAATTTATGTTGAGGCATTTTAAAAAAAAAAAAAAAAAAAAAATAGAAAAAAAAAAAGGGGGAAAAAAAAAAAAAAAAAAAAAAAAAAAAGGGGGGTAAAGGAAAAAAAAGAGCCAAAAACAAAGCAAAATTTACAATAAATACAATTTGTTTTATTAATTTGAATTTGTCTTTCAAAAAATTATTGAAATCTTTAACGGCAATTTTCTCGAAAACGGTTGGAGTTATCAGATTCTACCATGTGTACCTTTTTTTACATGGAAATGACGCCCTCATCAGATTTTCTAGTCAAAAGTACTACAACGTTTCGTAAAAAAATATGAAATAAATTCATCATCAGATACAGTTCCTGTGGTACCCTCTATGGTCTAACGTGATGTGATATATAAATTATTTGTTTCTTAGATTAAAAAATGTTTCTTTATCAAATTTGGTGAGGATCGGTCAAGAGATTGTTGAGTTAATTCAAAAAAACGAAAAAAGTAATTTCAACTTTCACACCCTGTATCTTTTTTCACAGCAACATATTTGGTTACATCCTCATATTTGATCCAAAGAATCTACCCTTGAACTATGACCCATTATCAATGGTCCACCCTGTACATATACTGGACAAATAAACTGTTTAGAAAAAGATGTTAATTTAAATAGGTACTAATTACAGTATTCGTTTTCCTAAAGAAAAAGTAGTAATTATTTCTTACCATGCTGATATTGTCAAGAAGCCTCTGGGTTGCATTTTTTTTATTTTGAGTCCATTATCACACATCAGTCTGCTAATGCTTGATTTACGAATCTCTTTAAGCTGATCCGAGGTAAATCCAGTTTCGCCGCCATTTTCGTACCAAAACCTATCAGCGCGTCTCGTTATTTTAAATTGCCTTACAATAAGACAGTGAAATGTCGGTCCAACAATGGTGCCTGGCAGGTTCGTTTCAAGTGAACCACCTACTGTCAAATCGACGTCATCAGGGTGTTCATATAGTTGAGACAGTTTCATTATATTCTAAAAATTGCAAAAATTAAATGGCATAATTTCTAAAATTAGTGAAATTTCCAAAAACATTAGATAACAAATTATTCTTTTTGAGAAATTTTATTACCTCTGCCTACAAATACATTGTGAAAATCCAGGCACCTACATTAGGCTTTAATAAATTGACTGACATCGGTGTGGGGCTGGTGTAACTTACAAAGACTTACCTCATATATCATGTACATTAACAGTTATTTATGGTAGTCAGCGTAAACTTTAATCATTAATAAACCTTTTGTGGTATCCTCTACTAAACTTCAACGTCGCGATGTAAATGAGGCGTTTATTTGAAAAACAAGACGTCAATTTTAACTAAAAATCAAATTTATGCAGATTTACGTTGAACAGCACATTCTATACATATTTCAAAGTCCCATTCGTGCAAAGGCAACAGTTTTCTGGCTAAAATATAATGCACAAGTTCGGCATAATATATTTCAACGCGACATTTACCATTGTCCACTATTTTTTATATGTAAACAAAAATAAGCAAAAAAAAACAAGACAAAACCCATCACTGTGTTCAATATTCCTTCAGAAAAACACTTTGAACAAGATGTCATCTTTAACAGAAGAAAGCTAAATAGTTTTTTAATTTTCTTAAAGTTTCTCTTATTGGATATATGTTGTTTTTATATAAACGCCACAAATAATGAGCATATTTTAAAAATAAAGTACTACATCCAAAGACGTAATATTTATAAGTAACAACAAACGTGCCTCTTTTTTTTCTCTTCCATTACACCACATTAAAAAATAAAAACAAAAAATAAATAACGTATATTCGTTAAGAGCCAGTAAATTAATAAATATCTATATAACAACAAAACCACACACTTACACTTCCAACCTATCCACGATCGCCGTCAAACTACTCTTTAATAACTTCTTACCGATTTTTTCCCAATAATACCTACTGGTCCTGGAAACCCGTAGATATGCCTATTTTTCGTTTGCATCAATCTTCGCTCGCTGGACTGCATAAAAACGGGTCAGCTTTACTACTACTTATTGTTCGCTACAGCAGGAAGTAGTCCAACGTTAAATAAATGATCAAAATAAAAAAGTTTACACCTACTTCTAGTGACATTTCCTGTCTAAAGTCTATAAAATCACACGCTTTTCTTAGATGACAAAATTTGCGTGCATCATTATAAGAAGCTAAACCGTGGTCTCTATTTCTCTGTATATCAATTGCTTTGAGATCAAAACCAAATGTGTCTCCAAATTTGAATAAGAACAAAGTAACCTAAAAAAAAAAATGTTTTTTTCAAATTAGTAAAAGTATTTTCTTGGGTATATTATCTGAAAATGCCTTCACCTCCTCGTCGTGATAACGGTCAGATGCCATTTGATGTTGGGTGTTAAGTCCTCTTGTTAATCTGTCAAAATTGTCCCCCTCTTCTAATATTTTTGGGCGGAAATTCCAATCACTAAGTCGTAAGTTCCCATACGACGTCCTATCCTCACCTACTAAGCTATGAAAAAATATGCGTTAAGTCTGGAATACGTACATTAACCAACTTGCCCTAAAGTTGACATAGTACAAACTGTCAGAAGTGTTAAGAGAAGAATCTCAAAACATAAAGTATTAAAGAGTTATGTGTAGAACAATACAGAACTGATTATAACATTTGTTATAAATGCTTAGATTTTTACCAATTTGGTAATTACTTTACTCTACTTTACTCTAATTTAATCTACTCCCTTACTCTAATCTTCCTGCAATGTTGGTGTGAAAAAATCTAAAAGCAGCATTAGCATGTTCATTTAATACACTTGGATTCATGTTTTCGTTGTAATCATTGACAAAACCTTGTGTTTCATACAATACTTCACTTTTCAATAGATAGTCCTTGCCAAGTATTATGGGCATCCATTCGTAATAAGTAATATGCTGGTGTTCAGCTATAGCTATTCTCCTTGCTTCCTGGAAAATAATTTCATCGCTCCAGTGAGGATTAAGTCTGGCCAATTCGTCGGCTATTCTGTTGTGCTCTCTTAGAAGGATTACGTGGAGAACAGTAAGCTCAGTGTTTTGATTTATTCTCGTGTCGCCTTTAAAATAAAAAAAAAACGAGAAATTTATGTGCGAATATTTTTGTTTTGTTAATACTATTAAGATCTAATGGTTAAAGTTATGGAATTTGGATGTCATGACGTAAATAACAGAGACAAACTGAAAAACAGGAACTGACAATACTGTAAACACTATTTTACCTTTATATAACAGCTGCTCCCTGTTTCACCGCCTTTGTTTGTCTCCGCCAATCAATGTATGGTGTTTTTTTGACGACACATTTTGGTCAAAGCGAATTTACTATTGATTGGATTGTATTTACGTATGATGGTCTAACGCTCCACACTATACATAAGAACACACAAAACATCATTCTTTATGAAGAATATATCTTACTTGCAAAGTAACATTGTTCATTTTTGATGGCAGGACAATCCCTAGAAATGTCCATTGAACGAATTGGCCACTGCTGACCATTCCTGATTTCCACACGTAGACGACCATATTCGTATTGTCTCATTTGGTCTGTAATTTTTTCATCATTTCCGTATACAATGGATAAGTCAAGGTAATGGCTTACTTGCGATAACTAGACAAAGAATATGTAGATGCAAATAAAAATTATATAATTGGTATAGAAAAAATATTTTTATTATAGTATTATTACAAGATAAGGAATATGGAATATGTTATATTTTCCTTCGTTATAAAGATTCCACAACCTTTCTGTCACGTATCTTATGAGACAAAACGTGGTTTAAAACGGTTTGAATGAATATTCATTGGCAATTTATTAAGGTGTATTCTAGTGGGGGATTCGATGCCTCTGAGAATGAAACACTTGCTTGATGGGAATTAATGGGATGGGATGGGAAGAAAAATATATTTAAGGGACGATTTTCAGCCACTTTTTCTTTCGAAATCGTTGCGGAATCTCTCTTCATTCTGTAATTACGTTTGTTTTAGTAAATTTCGTTCAATCATCACTCCTGTATAAATTGCCAATAGGTTTTCCTTCAAAAAGTTTCAAACCGCGGTTCAATCAGTTACTCAAAAACTGACCAAAATTGTATGTGGTCATTGAAATTTTAACGACAGTTTATTTAAATGAACTTTATGGCTTTGGATAGCTTTATTCAGCCACGATATTTGTTTAAATGATAATATTGATAACTCATTTGAACAAATAATGAAGCATCCTTAGTGGCTAGACATGATTGGATTTGACTTAGCTGGACTATAAACTAGTTTAATATTTATTCTACGTCAAATATATACCTGTTCGGCCGGCTGGTTCCTATTGGAACAATTACGATCTCTATCCGTGGTTGTTCTAATGAATCCCATACATGATTTGTTTTCCCTTGAGTAGTCGGGGTCGTCTCTAGATAATTGAATTGGGCGACATTGATGTGGTAGGTGTTCAGAATCTAAATTTTGACCCTTCTCCGTGCAGCAAGGTACTTGCGGGAAATCTTAAAGATACTGGTCGCTTAGACACCTCTGATGAACTTCATTTGATGTGAGGTTTAGATATTATCAGTGGCGTAACCAAATTACAAGGGAAAAGGGTGAAAACATTAATTAATCTTAAGGCATAGAAGATACATTAGTTACGGTTTGAAAAATTTGAAATGGAAATGAATTAATGAAAAAAATATACATATTTCGAAATAGGTCTGAGATCTGAACGAGTTATTAAGTCGGTATTATTTGTATGTTTGTTCCATTACTACGAATGTGTAGAAAGGCCACAACTTTAAGAAAAAAATATAAGAAATTAAAAATTTCGGCGTTTCAGAATTCTGAGATAAAGGTTTAAATTCTGAGTTATAAATCCGAATTCTGAGTTCTATCATAGATCCGACATTGTCTCACATTTGACTTCTATCAATCAAAATTCTGATAACTCGTTTGTCTCATTATTTAACATCTAAGCTATCTGCCTCAGAATTCTGACTTTTATCTCAGACATTCTGACTTTATCAAAATCATGTTAATTTTGGCCCATAACTCTGATTTATTGCAAACTTACAGATTCTAACATCCCTGAATCTAATCTACTATTTCTAAATGCCCTGTTATTGCTTTTTTTTTCATTAATTCTTTATCCAAAATTATAGCGTTAGATGTAAAGTGGCCATTACGTTAAATTATTATTGCAAACTGTACAGATAGCACTTACGAAACTTTCCCTGAATGTTAGATAAAATCGTTTTAAATGTGCCTAAGAAGAGGTACATAGTATTCTACAAAAAATACAGGAAATCATACAGGGTGTTTTAAGAAACATATATTTTTGAGAATGCCAAATTTTAAAAATGAAATCGATAATGATAGAAAATTTCAGCGTATACAATTTTCTCTTGTAAATTAAAAAAACATTTAATTCATATTGAATTGGTCCACAACTTTATAGGGAAGGCTTAAAACGAAAACAGTTATATGAAGAATCCTCCTTAATTATTGACAAGGAATCTAGATCCCAAGTTTTTCAAAATAATTTCAGGACACCCTGTATAACAATCACCCTTTCTCCTGGTCACGCCACTGCATATATTTTTATCGTCAGGAGCATGGACGTTTTGTGCCCAATTAAATTAAATTAAATTGAATTAAAGACTATGGTCTTTGAAAGAACCACATGGAAGGAGAAAAGTTTGGCAGTCCCCAAATTCCTGTATTCATTAAAGTACCTTGATGTACCTAGTGAGGGAGGAGGCTACACATTTAGAGATAACGGACACATATCCAATATCCGAGCATACTAGGATTAATTTCTAGGCTAGAAGAAATCCCAGCTTCTCGACCAGGGCTCGAACCTGGGACTACGGGGTTAGCGACAAAATTCAACTAAGT
This sequence comes from Rhamnusium bicolor, assembly GCA_029963845.1. Classification (NCBI taxonomy): domain Eukaryota; kingdom Metazoa; phylum Arthropoda; class Insecta; order Coleoptera; family Cerambycidae; genus Rhamnusium; species Rhamnusium bicolor. The sequence goes on along the minus strand of JANEYF010003945.1, from coordinate 286,115 downwards.
AAATAGTTAAAAAAGTGAAATTTGTGTCCTTGAATAATCTTCTACAGGTTGAAATTGTCGGAACCAGGACAATAGGTTACAATAAAACGCTAACGAAATCTAAAAAAAAAAAAAAAAAAAAAATTAAAAAAAATTGATTTCGGTCTCTGGCTAAGAACATTGTTAAATTTTAATCTGTTGTGTGTCTAATGTCCACATATATGTATATTTTATTAACTTTCAAATTAATTGGTCTTGTAATTGTTATTAGCCTACAGACGTGGTTTTAAAAAAAAAATTCTGTTGTGGAATTTTTACATCATTTTTGGTTATTGAGCCCTGAAGAAGTTTAAACACATTAAACGAAACGTAGGCAAGGTAGCGTTTTATTTTAACCTATTGTCCTGGTTCCGACAATTTCAACCTGAATAAGTAAATAGTCTGTGTTGGCTCAATAGCTCGGTGCTTTGACGTTAGGTTTGATAGCATGGGGTCCCGGGTTCAAACTCTGGCTAGGGCATGGATGTACAGTGGCGTTTTAAAAAATACCGAGACGGTCGCACAGTTTGTTAGAGCTTTATTTTGTGACAGAACACAATTAGTCACTGTCTACCTCTCCCGAGTTCAAGTCTCAGCTGCGGCATTTGGCAAATGTCGGAGAAAATGGTTGTTGTGTATGTCTGTTCTGGTTGAGTAGAAGAATAACAATGTGGTAAATCCACCAGAACATTAATATAAATAAGACGATTAAAAAAAAAGTTACTTCTCACCACGTGGCAAGTTTTTTATTGCTCTGCCACGAAGACAATTACCTAAAGTTAATTATAATATGTGGTTTTTTAAATGTTCGTGGCAGACATCACAAGAGAAATGCTCACAAATTTATTTGAAGTTTGATTTACCTATATCGGTCAAACTCATGTCGTGAGCAATGATTTGACCATATTGCATAACATTTAAAGTATGCAACTCATCTTCAATTGATACATCTGGATAGAATGCTAAACTCAGATAGCGGGAACCAGGTAAAAGTCTTCCACTTTTAGCGACTGTAGGCTCACTGATGCCTAAAAAATTATGCAGAATAAATATTCATAGACCTTAGTATTTTAATAATTACAAAATTTTTAATTTTTTTTTTTATCAAAAAGGGTGGCTGGTAAATCCATGTAAATATTTTAAGGGCAGATTTATGGGCCAAAACAATAACAAAGTACACAAATTATACTGTAGAATACCCTCAGTAGAACAAAATGCTTTAAGCAGGTATCATAATTTAGAGTAATTGCAGGTTAGAATTTGAAAATTGGAAACGAATTTTGTTTCCAAGCGAGTCTATAGTTCTGAACGCCGACCACGGACAAATCGAGGCGTAAATCAACGTTACGAGCATACTCTGCATTTGACTATATTCATTAATAACATATCACTACATCATCTTTCCAAGACAACAATTTGTGTTTATATTTCTAGGCAGTCATTAAGAATTGAAATAGTGGCATATATCTTTAAGACATCAGCAAAGAGATTGCCACAGTTTAAACTTTGTGGAATCATTTATAAATAAGATAAATAATAGTGGCCCTAGGTTTGACCCTTGCGGTACTCCAGATGTTGCACCATATAAATCAGCTTTAAAGTAGTTATAGGCAACATAATGTAGCATATCATTCAGGGAGGAAGTAAACAGGAGAGCTAATGAATTACTAAAACTATATATCAATTTATTTAGAAAAATGTAATGACCAACTCGGTCAAATGTCTTCGAAAAGTCTATATAGATTACATCTACTTGGCCTCAATTATCCATGGCCTCAATTATCCATGGATTAGGACATAATATGATCTACTATTACAAGGTTTGATGTGGTTTAAAGTTTTTCAATAAAACCATGCTGCTGTAGTGAGATAAATGGTTTTACCTGCAGATAAATCTGACCATACAATGAAATAGTGAGGACCTTGAAGTGCATAAAATAAAAATAGGACGGTAGTTTTCTACGTTGTTTCGGCAAAGTTAGAAGGTAAAGGGTTATTATGTGTTTTGTTATTGTGTTGAAGTATTTAATCTTCCCTTAATACATTTGTACTGATTTACGAAACATCCTGTATAGTTTTTTACTGGAATATGTCATTTTCTAATTTTGAAATACTACAAATTATTTTATAGTTTTCCATGACACAAGCAAAAGGAAAACTATATAAGGTGAATATTTTACTGACTAAATATCTATGTATGTAATAACTTTATTATTATGTTTTAGTCGATTACCTTGTGTTAATATTAATTTTAAAAACAAATATGTTTGGCTTACCGTCTCCATAGTTAGGTGGAAGAAATCTCCCGTATCTAGTATGAGCCATACCCCAATCAGAATGTTTCAGATTATTACAAGACCCATCATAAGACCTATATTTTGTTTTTGTACAGTTGGTAGGAATTATGACGCAACTCGGAGCAAAATTGCTGCCGAATAAACTGCTAACAATAAAAACAAAAAAAGGTATCATATTAGAAAACTTTTTAGCGCTAACTTATTTAATATCTGGTTTATATTTTGTGGCAATTAAGTACTAATATTACTGCCTATGTAGATAAAAGTATTATTTTAATTATTGTACACGTTTTGTGTTGATAATTTTTTTAGATACTTGGTACCAGTGAAGTAGATGTCCATTTTTTATGGAACTGACAACATAGGGTTTTTATATTTGTTTAATCATCTAATTCTTCCATCGAAAATATTGAAAATAGATCCTCAAAATCTTATAGGGCTATATCTGCATTAAGAAACCTTATCTAAATTTCATAAAATATATAGAGGATGTACTATTTTATATCAATCACAACCACAGATTTTTACCAATCTGTTCGAAAAAATTACTGTTAAAATAATATATGCATTTTTATCATTTTCAAAACTAAAAGCTACAAAAAACTAAAGCCCGATTTAATAAAAATATCACTCATTTATATCTAAATACAATTCATACCAATTTTATACACTAATGAACAAAATCATCACATATTTTTTATAATGAAGCGTGCCCAAAAGTATATATTCCAGAGGGAACATTCGTTACTGCTAGTCTTAGTTAAATTAGAAGACCGACAAACACTGACTTGGTTGTCCACAAAACACAGAAATACCACACACCGCACTGGACGGGCGCTTTGCCAACCAAGTTTGCATTATCTGGAGATCAATAAACCTAGCCTTATGCTAATAATGCATCCTATTTATACCTAACCTATTTTTATGTGGATGCCTTCAGAGGCAAGTAATGCAAAATGTAATCCCTTGTTAAGAAAATCAATTTCTTTTTTATCAAATCACTGTGAGCAATGATTTTCTACAATGGTAAGAACTTTGGGAATCGTAAGTTTAAGGAGCACCTCAAAATTCTTCGACCTTTCCAAACGGAAGAGAAAATTCGAAATTTGTAACGATTCCATACTATCCTCGATTCACCTGTGGTACTAGTAAGATTTTTCAAAGATATAGGTATGGCAGTGGTTCTTTCATCGGGAAAAAAACTACAACAACTTGTAGGCAATCCAAAAGACAAAATCAAATCAAACGAAAAGTCGGAGATTTACATAATTAGCTATAAAGACTCTAATCAAAAGTATGTTGGACAAACTAAACGATCAATTTAAACTAGATTTAAAGAACATATATCATCTCAAATATGGTAGAACAGATAAATATATCTAGTATTGCCCATCATGCGTCTGAGAACACAGTATTTAATTAGCCTATAAATATTCAGAGGATTATTCAAATTTATGTGGAATATTTTCGTTTAATTTCTCCTTTGTAGAAGTTTTACGTATTTGAATAGTATTATAAGCTAACGAAGTTGGATACAGCTTCATCCCATGCAAACTAAAAATCATTTTGAACCGTGGTGGCTTATCATTTTATTACTGAAGGAAGTCTGTTCGAAGTGCTCACAGGGGAGAAAAATCATTATCTTTAAATGTAGTTTACTTTTGTATATTAGCTTAAATAATGTGATAATAAGGACGGTAATAATTATTAAATGTCTTGTTTCAGACAATGGATTTAATTAAATACGCTCTGATATGGCTTGATTAAAACTTGAAGTCGTTTAGTTTCCTACTGTATAAGTCATAAGAGTGTGAAGAAGCTGTGTTTTTAATGGTAAACCGTCCGGTTTTATCAATATATGAAGTTGTATTTTATATTACTCTTTAAAACATAACTAATATGAGTCATATACAGGATGTCTTTTAAATACCAAGACTTCGATAATCGAGAGAGGATCTCATTTTAAGAAAAAAGTACAATGCTAATGGTACACACGACGGCGCACAGTAGGCTAAAATTAATATTGAGCAGGATAAAACTTAAATTTGTAAGAATTAATTTTGGGAAAACTCCTTTATTAGTATCTACAGAAATGGTCAGAGCATAACGACATTAATATGAGAATTTCTAAAAATAAATTCTTTCGGAATAGTGAGCAAAAAAGTGAACACGAATAATGCGCGACCATTCTAAGTTTATCAAAAGTGGTGTTGTGTTCTCGATTGTTTTTGAGGGTGCAAAATATTTCCTGAAGGAATTTTTGTTCAGGGAATGCTATTTTTCCCTTTTTATTTAATATTTTTTAATACAGTTATTTTTGATATTACCTTATTCAAAATATAAACAAAGAGTGCCGTTATTTTTAAATTACATATTTACTTAGGTTCAAAAAAAATTGCACAAATTTGCACACTGTAATTTGAAGTTTTTAAGGAAGCTTATACAATAACTGTTAGTACTGTAGTGCCCATTAAGGACACATAGGGATAACTTGTTTTTATTTGAGCTTTCTTTTGCCAATGTCTGTTACCAGTAGAGAATTTCTGAGTTTTTAAAAGACAAGGGCAATCTCATGACCCGTATTGTGCAGTTAAATTCAAAATTAGCTAACTATATTAATAAGCAAATTGACTTTTAAAAACTCAAATAACTCTCTTCTTGATAATAGACATTGACTCTTAACTAGAACTCTATGCTAACCTGGAGTGTACGCGTATCCCTAGATGTCCTTAAGTACTGTATTTTATTCGGTATGTAAACATCCTCAGGCTCAGAGCCGCAGATGGCAATTCGGTCTCGCATTTGACATCGGCGAATAAAAAAATATAATATATTTGTGTTTTGGAGCCCGGCCAGCGACCGATGTAGAGTCAGTCACCGAACTTCAGGCCAAATCGTCTGAAAGCCGAATCTAGAGCTGCGAACAGAAAATCTGTTGTCGTCCACCTCCAAGCGGAAGATGCGGGAATTCCCTGAAGATGCGCACCTCGAGATGGAGTCATCCATAAGAACAGAAACACTGGGCTTTATCGTATCAGGCTGACAATCAAGGCACATCCAGATATCACAGGTTCACTCCGGGCTTAAGTACGGAGACCGAGTCGAAAGATTTGGTCTTCTGAACTTTCGGGAAGAACAAGGTGTTATCAACACCTTGGTTCGTTCTACCGTAACCTTCGGCGTGGTGGCGTGTAGTGGTTCCTGATGATCAATATTCACAGGACCTGCCATCAGGCGCCGGAATCGCTCATGCACATACTATCTGCATGCCCCATATACGCGATTTCGGCCTACATCCACCGACATAACGCGACTCTACGAGTGCTATACTACCATCTAACGCACTCGTACAGGGTAGACCAGACACCAGTGCTGCCTTACGTCCCCGGAGATATTGAGTCCGTTGTCGAGAACGAAAAATGCCGGATTTACTGGAACTACTCGTTCCCGACTGTCAGGCTAATCCAAGCCAACAAGCCTGACATAGTCCTCCTCGACTATCAACTCAAGGTGATGTGTATGTCATTGAGTTCTCGGCACCTATGGAGAAAAACATCACATTGAAGGAGGAGGAGAAACGGACCAAATATCGCGATATCCGGTACGAGCTCCAAGTACTGTACCCAGGCTACTTAGTAAAAATGGACGTCCTCATAATCGGTGTACTCGGAGGGATAAAGCCTACGCTGCTGTCGGAACTGAAGATCATACTGACCTGCTAAAAATAAGCCGAGTGGCTGGCAGGCCAAATGCAGAAGGCGGTCATTCTTGGTTCTCTCCATCTGCTTAGGGCACATGATTCTGGTATTTACAGTCACTAACCCTACGGGATGTGGGGAGTGGCTGTAGTTGAGGGCGACCCCGTGAGGCGTCGGAGGCCACGGGAGGACTGACCGGCATCGGATATTCCGAAAAAAAAAAGAAAATAATAAAAAGATTTATTTGCAGTTATATACAACTACAAAATAGAAAATGAGAGATAAAATAATAATAAAAAAAATGTATATATCTAGTATACAACCACAAAAGAGACTGGAAACAACATGGCCATTTAGACCTGCTGATCAGAGTTCCAGCCTCGGAAAAAATAGAACATTCCTGAACTTAAATATAAAATATTGTCCGTAGAGTGAGACAAAAATAAATATATAAACAAAAACAGAAAATTATTTTAACATTTAAAGTGATTATTAAAACAAAAATAATATAATATGTATACATGTACATGAAGGAGCACTTATTATTACGTGTTTTTTTTTGGTATCCACTAAGAATTAAAGAAAAAAAAACAGCCTCAAGGTTATTTTTTAAACGTTTCTAAATATTTGCGAAACATTTTTTTTCAGAATCAGAAGTGAAAATATATAACACAGATTTCAAATTTCATAAAAAAATATAGATTTTTTTACAAAGTTACTTTTTGAAGTTTTATTTTAGATCCATTTTGCATTGTGCAAATTTCAAAAAAGTTTTCACTTCTGTAAAAAATCTATATTTTTTTAAAGAAAATGGAAATATGAATAGTTATGATTTTCCAAGATTCGATTCTGAAAAATCTCAATCATTTTGTGCAAATATTTTACAAATGGTTAAAGAAAATGCCTTGGAAGCCACAATTTTTCCAACTTTTTTTTCGCAAATTTCACTCGCAAGTTTTTTTCTGCAAAAATTCTTTATTCAGTACCGATAGTCATGCCTTAAAGTATCGCTTGGGTCCTATGCTCCAATAGTGAGATATGACATAGTCTAAATTTCACCAACCACCACTGACATAAAGTAATATAACTATCAACGTTATTTTTAAATTCTTAAGTACTGTAACTGCGGGAAATTTAATAGCGACATAAAATACTATACACTTTGACACGTTTCATATAGCTTACTGACTAATGTAATATTGATATTATGATATTCATTGAGGCACGTAGAACACGAATTTTTACTTGCTGGGAAAACACCTTAAATTCACTTTCGATTAGAACATGTCTTAAAATTATCTGGTATAATATTCTGTTATCTTTGTTTTTTGAAATCTAAAAGAAAAAAACCAAGAAAACGTGGACCTCAATGAATTGTTTGTTATTTTCCTTCCTTTGGTGTCTAGTCCTATTCTTTCTGCATTTATTTTTTTGAGTAGTTCGCCACGTGAGTTTCGCCAAAAAAGTTGGCATCATTTGGAGATGGTTAACACTAAATTTATAAACAACGCTGTATATTTACGCTATTCACTTGTTTTCCCAAATAAATATTTGAAATTTGCTAGGAATACCTTTCGACATTTTGTCTGTAAGAGAAAAAAATTTCAAATCGATATCTCAATGTACTCCGGAGTTATGGAGATTCAAACAGGATCCCTTTTTTTAATAACCAACCGTTGTATTTCCTGATGTGTGTGAATCACTGTTATACCGATTCTACTAAGACCACGTAGAATAAACCGTGGTTTATATGGAATCGACACAAATATTAAATTTTCTTTGCCAAGGTTGAAGAATTTCAAAGTTCTTTAAATTTACGTTTCCCAATTATTTTATCAACTAATCCTGTGGTATAACTAATACTTCTAGCTATGTCATTCATTAATCAATGCTTTTTATTTCTTTTAACATCTCCTTAATGAGAGGAGAGCTTGACAAGCAGTGTCGCTAGGAATATATCTAAGCGCGTTGGTATACTTTATATAAATATAAAATTCGAATTTATTTTTAATTCTGTTTTTTATCTTTATAACTGTAAATCTAGAAAAAATGCAGAGAACACTACATGAGGAGTAAAAGTCTCTTCCCAGTTAATGAAAAAGTATGGCGATTGTGTCTTAAGGGGCCTAGTCGGGAAAAAGCTTCGGATAGCTGTGTCACTCTCTAGAAAGTTTTTATACATGTACCGCTGAATAATTTTGCTTTTGACTATACCTTCACTGGACGTTTTCTTCACCGACTTCATTGAGGTGCGATTCCCGATAGAGGTAACACTTCCTTGCTCCATTTGTAGTGACAAAGATACTTATTTAGAAAATTCTATTTAACGAAATAGTATGGAATAAAAGTTTGAAACTTGCTGAGCATAATTATGAAGATCCATTCTAGACGACATGTATGAATTTTACCTCGAATTTTACCGATTGATATCATAATTCAGGAGCTAATCACGTCCAAATTTCACTTATATTTACAGTATAAAATTTCCCTACATAAAGTGAAAATTAATTAAAATAGATATACATGTACCCTCTAGTACACTTTCAACTACTGATCATCCAAATTTGATGTAATTTGACCAAACCGTATGGAAGAAATAAATTTTGAAAAATTACCTTACAAACACTGGCTCGATTAGCCCTCTTAAGGGCTGATCACCGTTCTTTAATTTATTATGACCATTACCTTCAACAAGCTGATAAATGATTATTTTATTTATGTTGTTGTCAATCTTGTTTCGTCCATTAAACTATGTGAGAAACAGTTTAATTTGCACATTTTTTATAATACAAATGTTCAATGTTTGACAAGTCTCCCTAATGTTAATTGAACTGTATGTTTTTTACTTGAAAGAGAGACATCACTGATACACTAAATAATGGAGTTCTACGGCGATGTCAACCACATTTTCTTACTACCGGGATATGGGTGCATATATTATTATCTATCAGAGCGGAAAAGTTCAAAAGAATATTTTATATATCGAGAGCGTTTCTTCTCAATTTTTTACAAAAGAAAGATTACAACGGTATGCGATAAAAAATATTAAATAATATGTTATTTGATGAAGTTACTTTAGAACGCATAACAACTTTGCATTTTAAATTTATGTACAATCGAGTAATCCTTTTTAATTATTAATTATACTAAGGGCCGATTTTTCAAATCTTCTATTAAATTCATTCCGTAGATAGTTTCCTTGGATACAATTGTAGGTTAGTTATAGATTTCATGGAACTTATTTATCAAACAGATTTAATGGAAGATGGAAAAAAGTAGTCCTAAGAAAAATCTATTTAAATTAATGTTTACATCTGGCATTATTATATATTATATATGTCCTCAAGTCTTTCTTTCTGTCACTGTGTGTCGGTATTTCCACATGTCTGTCCACACACTAGCTCCAAATTATTGAAGCATTTATCTGAAATTATATACATATTTAGCAAACAGAGTTTTTTAAATGTAAAAAAGCTTGTGAACCTAAAAAGTCCTTTTATTTTGTACTTGTACATCAGTTAAATTTATTTAAGATCACATTAAACTGTAACTTTCGAATAAGTCATTGCTGCAAGCAAATTCTGACTATATTAAGTCTTGCACTAAACCCAAGTTGTCTACAATTTTACACAGAGTTTATAAATAGTTTGAAAACAGTATCATCCCCATAGCTAATATCATTCTTTACTTAATACTTTCACAAGAGCAAAGTTTGTTAAATAAATATAATAGCTATTGATCCGTGTTATAATAATATTCTCCAAAAACCACATTTACCCAAATAAGGATATTAGATTTGTGGTTTTCTGTGTTTACATATTTGATGAATCGAGACTATTACCTTGCTGTATATGATAGTAGCTTTCATTGTTGCGAATGTTGAGAACAAGTAATACGATACATCATGTTAGGTTATCATTTTTCTGGCATATCACTAATTGCGCAAATTAATAAAATTGCATTGAAACAGGATATTTGTTTTTAATAAAAATACAATGCAATGTTTACAAAAAATGCTGCAACTGTCCACCACTTTGTTCCAGACACTTCTAAGCCACTAGTTCAAAAGAATTCAAGGTTCTACCGTATTCCGTGAGGTACTTTTCCACAACCATCTTCGCAGTCAACTCCAGCTACCAAGATTTCTAAACTTAAAACCTCTCGATTTCTACCTCCTAGTAAATAATTTTTTCAATTTTCTATAACAACCAATATGGAAAATAAACAAAATTTTATACATACTATTTATTTTCATTTTAATTCTCATAGTTATGACATTTTATTTACATTTTGCATAAATCTTTTAAAATAATAGTACAATAACACCAATTTATTTAGAAAGTCTTCCATTTAATCTGTTTTCTTTGATAACCTCGTTTACCGTACTAAGTAATGGATATTTCTGACCATATAATCCCCGGAAGTCGTCTGTTTCCAAAGACCATATCATCACACCTCCTAGGTTTCTATCAAGGGCATACTGGGTCTATAACCATATTTTAAAATATACGTTATTGTATAATCAATCAAAACCACTACCCGTTTTTAGTTCAAATCCTAAGGGCTGAATTATATGACACAATTCATAAAAAAATACAATGAAATTAAAGCATTAAAATTATTACAGAGTATCCACGAATAAAAACTAGGGTTTACAAAAATAAAGAGTTTTGAAAAAACGAGTTTTCGAATCCCAGAATTTCAAAAAAACCGGTTAAACCGGTTTTCGAATTTTTCAAACCCCAAAACTATAAAGTAAGCAAATATTTATACTTATATTAAAATCTTTCCGTGAACTACAAAATATAACAAAATGAAATATACTCTATACAAAACCAAATAAAAACAAAACCAAAATAAATAAAATCCGTACAATTTTTCAGTTCATTTAATATTTATTCACGAGCTAAGGAAAATATAGTGTGATGTCAGCTCAAATTTGGCTAATGTAAAAATATAATTTTCTTGTTTTTTGTCAACTAGTTTTCGTATTAACATTTTAAAATGAAATAAAATTCACTTTATTACATCGTATAAATTTCTGTTTTACTGTTGTTTGGAAACCGGTTTTCAAATTTTACAAATTATCCAAAAAAAAAAATCGTTTTTAACACCGGATTTTAAAAATCGACAAACCCAAATAAAAACAACAAAAATAAATTTATTATTTCAACATTTAATTCTTTACCACTGATTTATGAAAAACCCATTTTAGAAGAGCTAAAACAATTTCGGGTTTTCTTTCTGTTTGAAATTGTAAGGTCTTAAACATACTTTTTATACATTCATTATAAAGTGATATGTATAATACTTATACTCTGGAATTTCCTTAAACCACACGCATAGTAACAAAAAAAAAATTCCAACTTACTTTTATACTCACGGTCTCTTCATTTTCGAAAGTAATCCACTCAAAACTTCCATAGGCGTAGTTTGTGCTATCTGCTTCGACAACTGTCATATATAAAAATGGATCATTGATGATCTCAAGTATCTAAAACATAGCATTTCTTTATAGTCCTTTGTTTCATAATTATTAAATAACAATCTTCTTTCTTGGAATCAATGTAAAATGGAACAATGCTCTTTTGCAATGTTAGTGGTAAAAACTAGGAAACAAAAATCATTAAACAACTACAAATTGTAAGCTATTCTAAGTCACAACTTCCCCCCCAGTACAGCGCATGTTAAGTAATAATAACTAAAGAAATAAGAGTTTTATTGATAGCAAGGTATTATGATTTTCATAACAGATTCCTTGCTCTTTTACAAGCACTACAGTACAATATATGCTTATAGAACTTTGCAATTGCAATATTAGGCTTTATTTCCGCCCAGATTCATTTCTATGAGATTACCTCGTAGTAAGCTAAGAACCCATCTTCTACAGTGTATGCTCCTGGTTCTCCTATACTAAATGTCGCATCTCCAATATCATGATGGTCGTCGTCTAGCAAAACATAGTTGCGGCCGTACGTGGGTATGCCTAGGATTAACTTTTTCGAAGGAAGGCCAGCATTTAACCAATTACTAACAGATTTTTTCTGCAATGTAATAAAAGAAAATTTCAACATAGATATTGTATGTGAAGTGCATTGGTGATTACTCAAATAGAGTATTATGCGATATTAGAGACTTTTATTTATTAAAAAACAATGTAATCAATTTAAAATGTCAAGGCGAACAGTTTTTTCCACGATCGTAAGTAGAAATTGGTTTACATGGTGTTAAAATTGTGCCAAAAGTAAATAAATAAATAAATAAATAAATAAATAATCTCTTTATTTTTCGGTAGACATGCATTACATGTATAGAAAAACGTCAAAAATTAATAAGAAGTTATCAGAAAAAAAAGTTATTGATAACCTAAGTCAGTAAAAAATCTAAAAAACAATTACAAAGTATAAAATGTGTATAACGAATAATATAAAATCTGTACATAAATAAAAAAAGGAAAAAAAGTATATATATATATATATATATATATATATATATATATATATATATATATATATATATATATATATATATATATATATATATATATATATATATATATATATATATATATATATATATATATAAAAACAAAAAATATGTATATGAACAAACATATGCAGTATAAGAACAAACTGTGGTCATATAAAAACAAACTACAAAGTATAAAAGTGTAAAAGCATATTATGGTTGTGTGAAAAATAAAAAGTAAATAATTGTCGATGCCAGTGTTACAGGGTGGCACTAAAAAATTCTTCTATGTATAGTGTAGAAGGAATGATGTACCAACAATTTTAATTTTGATTTAAATAACTTTAAACAAGATATTTCTTTCAGGTAGTTGGGTAGATGATTGAATATTTTAATGGGCATGATAGTTACACTATTAGCAACAACAGACAATTTTTGTTTTGGTAACAGAATGTTATTGGTATCTCTTAGACTGTAATTTATGTTACGATCTGTAAACAAAGTGAACTTGTTAATATTAGATTTAACAAACAGACAACACGATAAGATGTATAAAGATTGTAGCGTGAGTATATTGAGAGAGGCAAACAGGTCCCTACAGGAATGGGTAGAATGCTTGAACATCATGGTTCTGATGATTTTTTTTTTGTATTATGAACAAATCATTCATTCTACTAGAATTGCCCCAGCATAAAATGCCATAATTTAATAATGATTGCACATGTCCAAAGTAATACAATTTAAGTACATCAAAATTAACATAAGAGCGAAGCTGCCGTAGAACACAGCAACTAATAGAATTTTTTTTATTAAATAGTCAATATGATCAAACCAATTTAAGTTATGATCCACTAATATACCTAACGATTTGACTGAGTCACTATTTTTTATAGATAAATGATCGATTTTAGATAATAAACTAAAATCAGGAGTAATATGGGTAAACATTTTTAGTTTCGACCCGTTAAGTTTCAAACCAAAATTATTACAATATCTGTCCATTACTGAGGTACAAATGTTTGTGTTTCGCGATAGATCTGGAACATTATTTGCCACAGATGCAACTGCCACATCATCAGCAAATTGAATAACGTGAAACTCATTCGACACTTTCAAATAGTTGCAAAGGTCATTGATGAAAATCAGGAAAAGAATGGGGCCTAGGGTACTGCCCTGAGGAACACCAGTTGGAACTAATTTATCACCAGATTGATGTGATTTGCCATAAACTTTTAATATTACTCTCTGAGTACGATTACTTAAATAAGATTTAATCCACGAATTAGGTACCCCTCTTATACCATAGGCATTCAATTTTCTGAGCAGCATTTCGTGGTTCACTGTGTAAAATGCTCTAGACATATCAAAAAATAAACATTCGCACCTTTTCTTCTTGTCAATATTTTCGAGTAGAAAAGTACAGAGCGAATTTACTGCATCTTGCGTACAGTATCCCTCCCTAAACCCATATTGACTAGAAGATATTATATTATTTTTATTTAAATAGGCTTTAAGTTGACAGGCATACGCTAGTTCGAAAAGTTTAGAAAATACGGAGAGTAGGGATATTGCTCTGTAGTTAGATATTAGTTCCTTATCGTTTTTTTATGTATAGGTACCAATAAATCATCTCATCTCTAAAGTTAAAAAAATGCAAAAACTCCATAGAGAATTTCCATTTCTTAATGAAATGAATATTATGATTCTTATTTACTAACATTGATAGTAAATGTTATGTTCTCATTACTATTGAAATTGACAATCGAAGGAATTTCACCTAATGAATCATTTTCGTTATGTAGATATGTGTCTAGTCCCGTCGTGGAAAGAATAGTATATACACCTAGGAAGGAAACGCAATTTTCCCTCGATGTATTTGGGAAAAATAAGGCGTTCTCCTCCCTTGAATGTTCTATTACTTCATCAAAATATAAAATGTTCGGAAAAGTTTTCTTCTTTATTCTTTTATTTTTCATTTAATTGTTGGTGTTGGTGTGTAATTATTCTAAATACAAATTTTTTTAAAAAATCTGACTTATTATTGCTTTGCATTTATGCATTTCTAGAAAAAATAATAAAATGGAGAAAATCGTTTCTTGAGTGCGAAAATTTTTTTTTTTTTTTTGGTGTTAATATTTTTTCAATGTCAATATTTTTTTGCTTCTAATACTGAGGATACTGTTATTTAATTCAACGCAGTTCTTGCTCCTAGACTGAGTAGTTGTTTTAATAGTTTCTATGACAAAATGTATTGGAATTGTTGTTTTTGATTCATTATATGCCAAAATCTTTTCTACTAGCACATGCAGATATTAATGTCAGTATAAAATATAAAAATATATCGGTATTTATTATTATTATCGTTAGGTTTGAAAGAATACTTTTGCAATTCCCAATAATCATTTTATTAATTAATTCTTGCCGAAAAAGATATACTAATCACTAAAGCAGATATGTTTAAGTAAGTTGAGGTTAGTAACTCAATTATTTGTTCCCACAATTTCTTTCCTGTGGAAGTCCTAATCAAAGTATACATTTTGAACTCTTATAACCTCTAGATAGATTACCTTTATTGCATAAAAACATAATAAAAACGAAATAATCCATGAAAGAAAACAATTTTAAAAATAAACTAAGATTTAATCCTAAGCGCGTATTTTTATAAAAACAGAGAAAATATTAGACTTTTCCTTTATCTCCCGATAAGATAATCACCGAACAACACAATGTAGAATTCATAATCAAGATTGACTTTCAAAACATGATTTGTGAATTATTCAACATTAACTTTTTATTCCGAATTAAAAAACAGGGAAGTATTCCCTTGGAATTTATTCCTACATTTTACTTACAATAGCAGAGAAAGGGGATGATAATCCTGTTACATTTGCATTGGTTCCCATGTAATCATAAGCCATAAGATGAACATAATCAACAGACCTGAAAAATATGTATAATAAGGTATGTACATGGTTCCTCAAAATCATGGACCAGTTAGTATTTGTCCAAGCTAGAATTCAAATACTGAAATCATCATTCGGTAATAATTATAGGTTAGAATTTATTTTACTGCATATGAACAATATTTGTAGCATTAGTAAGTGCAAAACATACGTATACATAGCAGTATCTACATAAAAAATTAACTGTATAATAATCGTCACATACAGAAAATAATAATAAGATCATAGACTAGAACATTAAAATGAACAAAACGTTTACTTTGGGCATATGTATACAACAATGTACCAGAATAATGGCAAAATTTTTTAATAAAGGCTTACAACAGTCTTCGGGACCATTGGCAATTGTACGAACTGCTGTCTCTTGCAGTTTAAACGTCAGATAGCTGAGGATGAGTTCCCCAAAGTATGATACCATATATAAGAAAATGGTAAACTGAATAATTTGAATTTACTAACATATGGTTACTAAGCAACTTCTTTAAGTTGTCTTAGAAGAAAAACACGATTTGATAATTTATTATAGAGAATATATGCCATATTAAATAATTTTTTTAATGTGACGTACTATTATATAAATTTACAGTTTGTTTTTTATTTTGAATACATGACTTTAAAAGAAGTAAGGAAGTCCCTCTTATCCAATGTAGAATCATTTCTTCAACAATGTATCATGAGAGAATAGGTAAAAAAGAATTTCGACGAACTCAGTTCTAGTTCAAAAGGCGACCAATTTGTTTAACCAAATATATTTTAAAACTTCAGCTTTAAACTCAGTTTCATTCACCTACAGATAATACCAACTTGGTTCACAAGAATCACTTAGGAACAAACATCCAAAAGTAACCCTGATATATAACCCATCCTAGTTCAATCAGATGATAAAAATTGGTTACTTTGTTTAATAAATATTCACTGTATTTCCAATGGAAATGTGTAAATTCAAAGTACAAGGCATATGCTTCTCCTGTCATAATTATTATTGAGTGGTATACATTTTTTAATGTATACCACATGTCCCATAATTTTTACATCTATCATAATTTTGAAAAATCTTTCAAACACATTTACCTTTTATGTAATTTACACTAACAGATTTTTAAAGCATTTAAAAAACCTTATTATGTGCTACTAAAATCATTATATCACTATTTAAAGACAAAAAAATTTCTTACTGTGATATTACAGGTACGTTGTAGGCAGTCCCAATTAAATCATTATCAACTGGTACTGCAATCGTGAGAATTAAGCCCCAAGGCGAGATCGTATCTTTGATTTCTTTCAACAAGGCTGCGAAATTTTCACCGTCTTGTGGTAAGCCACCCCGCCTTGTCGGATACTCCCAGTCCAAGTCTAAACCATCAAATCCATAGTACACCAGGAATTTTAATACATTATTTGCAAACGATTTTCTGCGTTCTTCTGTGTATGCCATCTAAAAAAATTAAAGAGAAAATCCAAAATTTTTGTCGATACCATACTATCCTCGATTCACCCGTGGCATTGGTAACATTTTTAAAGGTATGACAAAGGTTCATCGATGGGGGAAATAAACTAAAACAACTTTTAGGCAATCCAAAAGATACAATTGAAACAAGTGAGAAGACGGAGATTTACGTAATTAGCTGTAAGGATTGCAAACAAAATTATGTTGGGCAAACTAGACGATCAATTAAAACTAGATTCAATGAGCATATGGCTTATCTCAAATATGGTGAGTCTAGTGTTACCCCAGATGCCTTTGAGAACAACCATAAAATAGATAGCATATCATCATCTCCAGATGATGCCAACTTGGTTGGCGAAACGCGTGTCGAGTGCAGTATACGGTGTTTTGGTGTTTTGTAGAAAACCACGTCAGTGTTAAACAAGTTTTGGAATTGTTTTCTTTTACATGTTTTTCAATTGAAGTACACATTGTGATTATTTGGAATATTTTCAGATATTGTAGGTGTCGAAATGACCTCTATTAATGGTTAGGCAATGAAAAAGTTTATTTTAAAATTCTCTTCTAGTCTTATGGAAAACTGTTCGACAAAGTAGGGAGTTATTATTTTACTAAAGTTGTCAGTATTTGGTTGTGTTATAACGACGCATTTCAAATGTATCCATAAGTGAAGTCCAACTGATTTTACAAAGAGATTCAATGAAGTGGCCACGAATATCTCCTAAACAATGTTAAAATATGTCTGAACTCACCACTGAGTATTTGATGGAGCCCTCATTCCATCCACCTATAGCCAGAGTCGTTCTTAAACAAGGATTGTTTTCTTTCAAGCTTGTAAAATTTAAAAATCCATCTAAAATAGACTCTCTTTAACTGTACTTACTAAAAAATTTTATAATAACGGTGTTTTATACTTAATTGTATATCAGCCCAGGAATCCAAACTTTGGATCTCGGAATTTATGCTTAGTCCAACGAAAGTGTAAACGAGGTTGGTACAAAGACTTGGGTCTATGTTTTCTGTGGTATACAGCCCAATATCCTTTCTATAAATTGACCAACTACCCCAGTAGCAAACAACTTCTACGTCCCTTTCTAGAAAGAAAAAATTTTACATATGCTATAATATCTTTAGATTTTTTTTAGTGATACTAGTAGCCTAATTCAACATGAAAGGGAAACCACGAATTTCTTTAATAATGTTATCATTATCTTCATTGGTATTTGGTTCAAATGAATGTGTTCTTTTCTTTCTAGTATAAATTTTAGGAAGAAGTCAAACTTTTGTGTTTTTAACACTTTTACGGGAGAATAGAATTTGACTAACTAAACTTAGTATATCAAGAAACAAATAGAAAAGTTTTAAACTGATATATGATATTTGCATATTGGGAAATTAATCTTCTATGTACAGTGTGAGTTTTATATGAGTTGGCCCCCTTTATTTTCTTCTTTGTAGATATACTCATATGATTGAAATTGTCTATCTTAGAACATCATTTCTCTATTTTTTGAATATGGTTCCCAAATTCCTCTTATGCGTAAAATACACAGGGTGTGAAGAAAAATATGATGTTTTTAAATGGAACACAAAATATACATATATTTTCATACAGTTAGATATAACATTACATTTTGATTCCAAAAATATTTAATTGTTTTACCTTATTTTCAACACACTACAAGCAATAATTGAAAAAGTCATGAATTTTCTCTTTTTTATTAAATATTTTGATAAAATTTTTCGCCATAATTAATAATACGAGTAATAATAAATAAAAATTTACAGAGACTCTGTCATGATCTTTCTTCTATTAAATTTTAATCAGACTTCCTCTGTTCTCGCTTCTTTTCGATAATAAGTTATTATAGTTTATTTGAAAATGTAATGTAGGCCATGATCACTTTGAAAACAAAAGCAAATAGGTTTTTGTTAACTGTCGGTATTTATCTACATTTGTGAATACAATTTAAATCATATGATTAAAGATGCTGTATTCTCTAACTGAACAACATAGTATTATGGAAACATATTTTTTGTAATTATAATATGACAGAATCTCAAAGGAAATTTAGACGCAGAAGCAGGGTCGTCGTTCAGTTAATCTGTGGTACAGAATTTATCAAAATCAAATTCTTGGTTCTATTTTTATTGATGAGATTTTGACAGATAACAATTATTTAAACTTATTGGAAATACACATGTGTTATTCTACACAGTTTTCCAGCTTAATAAAGGGAACGAGTTAATCGGATGCAGAAACATGTCTAAACAATGGATATCCAGTTTGGATTGGAAATTCCGAACCAATATTATGGCCAATGAGAAGTTCAGATTTAAACCCTCTTGATTTATTTCTTTGGGGTACCCTTAAAAATAAAATTTATAAACATGCAGAAGTAATATAGAAGGATTAAAAACTGAAATAAGATGCTGTGTTTGAAAATATGTATCGTAATTATGTGGATTGCACATAATGGTCGTTTAGATGAGACTTTCTTATTATCTAATAGTAGCTTTATATCGTATTTATTGTTAAGTTCATTAATTTCATTATTAGATATAAATTTTGCAATTATTTAGGTAGGTAATAACTTGAGGCAAGCAGATAAATCTATTGTTTTTAAATAACTGCTGTATAATTTCAGCTTCAAAATGTTTTGCTGCTTTGAAGTGGTTTGGCAGTAACTATTGCAAGAAAACATTAAGAGCAGCCAAATTTAAGGACGTCTTATTTTTTACTTGTAGCGTGTTCCGTTTTTCATAATAAGGTATAACTATTATATATATATATATATATATATATATATATATATATATATATATATATATATATATATATATATATATATATATATATATATATATATATATAATATATATATATATATATATATATATATATATATATATATATATATATATATTACCGGGTGAGTCACGAATTGCGCTCGCCCCGATATCTCCTAAAATATTTGGAATAGAAAATTGAAATTTCGAGGGCTTATTATACGACTAAAATGCCATCTTTTCAATAAAAAAATCAAGTTTGGTGCACGTCCGGTTTGACCGGAAATGCCCACAACTTTCGATTTTTAAATGAAACACCCTATATATTTTTACATTTTTGGAATCTAGAGGAAATTTTGAATACAATACATCCATTTTGATCACTGTAACGTTCTTTGCGCTCACAATTATTAAATATTTGATAGCTCAAGATTGCCTATAACTACACGAGTCTGTCTGGCAGCTGATATTGTTTTATTACATTCAATGGCTACTAGGATTTTTCCAATGTTATTAGGTTACCAGATTTTAAACAGAAATGTGTCATTTTAGTTTCCAAAGCCCACTAATCTATTAGCCGCATGTTTCTAAAAGCTTGGTTGCATTGTATTTTGGCTGAAATCTCAAATATTTCTGAGCGGATTTTCAAAATTTTGGTATCATTAGATTCGTATGAAAATGGGGTATTTAAAAATGTTGGTGGACGATTAACTTCCCATTTAAAAAAACCGAGTTAGTGGGTAAAAATCACATTTAAAAATTTTAAACGCCTCTAGACAATTAAGTAATGCAATCATATTGCTCTTTTTATTTTTATAGTAACGTAGCACACAAACTAAAATATATTTTGGGCACCACAGCACTCTGGATTCAGAAATAGATTTTTTAATAAAATTTTTAATGTTTATCAAAAAGTGACCAAAATGGATGTATTGTATTCAAAATTTCCTCTAGATTCCAAAAAATGTAAAAATATATAGGGTGTTTCATTTAAAAATCGAAAGTTGTGGGCATTTCCGGTCAAACCGGATGTGCACTAAACTTGATTTTTTATTGAAAAGATGGCATTTTAGTCGTATAATAAGCCCTCGAAATTTTAATTTTCTATTCCAAATATTTTAGGAGATATCGAGGCGAGCGCAATTCGTGACTCACCCGGTATATATATATTTGTAGTGTTCTATTTAAAAAACCATAATTTCCTTCACACCCTGTATATTTTACGTATATAAGGAATTTGAGGACGATATTCTAAAAGCAGAGAAAGAATGCTATAAGAGTGATTTTCAATCACATAAATATATCTAAAATGAAGAAAATAAGGAGGGGGTTAACTCGTATAAAACTGACCCTATACATAACATGTTATCACTTACGACAGTCGGACACAGAAGAGTACACACTACTTGCACACAAGAGAATTATTCCCAAAATCAGCCTCATTCTACTTTGCTTACTAGATACAGAGTGAACTGATAGTAAACGTATATAAAACAAATATAATTAATTATCCGTATCTTTTATTGCAATTATATCAACGTCAGCCCCAAATCCCACTTTTAATAGATTACATTCTTTCTATCATGAATAAGATATGTCAATAAATGATTTATTGATATTTATATAGACTAAGAAACTTTTAAGAATTTTTCAGGTTGCAACTAAATGGGTTTTGCAAACAAGATTGCAAAACTAATTTTACTGTAGGCAATATTTCTAATTAAATTAACTCTTCGGGCATGATTTTGAGACGTAAATAGCATTTACTCTGATACTATATTATAAAAAATGCTCGTACACTTGATTTAAAAAAAAACTGGTACAACTCTTGTAATCGAAAATCTTAATAGTTTAGTTGTGTGCATATGTCTGTAAATAGGGCTGGCCAGGCATGTCGAGAGGGGGGTGGAGAAGAGGTGATTTACCCCGGACCTGGGTTTTTTGGAGGAGATCGGTTTTCTTTGTGTTTTTAAACTTATTAAACCTTTCTCTTTTATTTTATTCAAATGGAATTTTATAAAATAATTAGAAAATAACATTTTCAAAACATTTTCAAGCCTGCCATATTATTGTTTAAAAAAATAATATTTGTTACGAATAATTCTACTAATGGTTGTAATTAAAATACTAACTGAATAATGATAATTCTGTTTTTAAAATAAGAACACAAAAATACCACTTGAGATTAAAAAAAAATGTAAACAATGCAAACTGAACATAAAAATACAATAAAAAAATAAAATAAATGAAATTCAATTACGTAATACATAATTAACTGATATTTTGTCATTGCTCCATTAGCGTCTAAAACTGCCTGAAGTCTTGCAAGCATGGACAAAATCAGATTTCTTGCAAGCTCATCTTCTTGCGACAAGTTCTCCCAAGCGTCCTCAATTATCCCTTCCAATTCTTGGGCATTATTTGGACGGTTATTTAATTTTCTTATATGTTTCACCATTAGTCCCCATACATTTTCAATTGGATTTAAATCCGAACTTTTAGATGGTCACGGTAAAAACTTTATGTTCTTATTAAGAAACCATTGCCTGCCACGATGGGCCGTATGTATGGAGCAGTTGTCTTGTTGGAAAATAAAATTATTTTCCGGAAACACCTCTATTACTGACGGCAACATAATATTGTCTAATATTTCAATATATTTAATGGAATTGAGATGACCACCACTGTTCCAACACACCTAACCCATTTGGGCTCATCCAAGCCCAGACATTGACTGAAAACCTTTCTGATATTTGTGGATCGAAACTATATTTTTCGTCGTATCTAGTGGAAGGAGGCCTATATACGCGAACATGTCCATCGTTACAGAATTTAAAAACCTTTTCATCAGAAAAGACAACTTGTCCCCAGAAATTTTCATCATTGATTATATAGTTGAGTGCAAAAATAATCCTACCCTGCTTCTTTTCTTCTGAAAGTTTGTATTTTTTAGCCGCTGAACAACTCTTCAAGTCGCTTTGTAGTTTTATTCTTCTGCAAGCAGTAGATAACGAAGCAGGTAAATTTGTCTCTGAAATTGCATTTACTGCGGTCTGAAAAGGGTTTTCTATTAGGTAATTTATAAGATTTTCATCTTCTTGATTATTGCTCTTTCTGGGCCTACCGGAACCAACTTTACGGGATACCGTTTGGTTGGTTTCCCATTGTTTTTTAACACTCATTCTCGTGGTTTTACTCACATTATATGCAGCAGCAAGTCTTCTTATGGACCAACCATCTTCAATTTTAGAAACAATTCGAAATTTTTGAATATCTGTTAGATGTTGAACCATTTTTAATAATGACGCCACTGATTAACGTCAAAGTGACATTTGTAAGATTATTAATAGGCGAATTCTTTCGAACTGATTTAACTGATGTTAAGTGAGTGAACTGATGGCAATGAACTTTATTGCAGTCTGTAATAAAGTTCATTACATTCAGTTTGTTCACTTGAATCAGTTTTTTCAGTTCGAAAGAAAACGCCTAATATCAATCAAAGAACGAATGATTTACATAGCTAAAAGAAAGTGTACCAGTTTTTATTGAAATCAAGTGTACCTACATTTTTATTGAAATTTTACATACATTAAAGAAACTGATCCATAAGTGCATCGCAAACAGAACTTAAAATATCCCTTTTCTCCGAAGCGATTTCGAAAGTTGGTCTTGACCTCAATATTTGAATATCCTCATTTCGCGTATATCTCATATAATAAACTATTCAGCATAGTTATGCTTTACCAGTTCATCTTTGAGGGTTGAACTCAAGCAAGAATTGTACTGTTCGGAAGACACGTTACCTTAACAGTTATCCTAATATCCCAATAAAGTGCACATGCCATTTCATAGCATACAAATGTTCTGCTCTCGCAGTTCTCAGATGTGACTACTAAATTTTACGGTTGATTCTTATACCACGAAGCCATTTGAAAGGGTGATGCCTTCTGTTCTTACCGGAAGTTCAAATTATCGTAATACATTGTACGATGGAGGCTTAAACATTGTATGGTTCACAAACTGATCCGCTGTATGAAATTTTAACATTTAATTTTTGGGTAGTTTACCACGTGAGTTTCGTCTAACAAGTTGGCATCATCTGGAGATGTTTAAAACTAAATTTATAAACAAAGCTGTAAATTTACACCTAAACTTTCGTCATGACTTTACGAACTGCGAGGAATTAGTAGCGCTTGCGTCTACCCGATGACACAGTTACTCAATAACCAGTAAAGAGTACTATATAGAATATGTCATTTGTCACCATTTATACTAGATTATATATTTTAATTAATATGCTTTCAAATGCATCTAGATGTCTAATGCTTGTTATATTTTTAATTAAATTTAAATTTCTATAAATCTTATGGTTGTTCTCAAACACCCATTGGACAAGAGACTTCCATATTTGAGATGAGTTATTATGTTCTTTAAATCTAACATGACTTGATTGTCTCGTTTGTCCAATATACTTGTGATGCAGGCCAATTTTGAGATTACATATAATTGTTTTTTTTTAACTAAAAATAAAGAATCGCTAAATTCACTTGGTTTTCTAAATAAATATTTGAAATTTTGTAACCTGTAAGAGAAAAATTGTCAAATGAGTTTTTTCCTCTTTTTTTTTTTTTGTTTTTTTTTTAAAAGGGGGGTTTTTTTTTTTTATATACAATTTTTTTTTATACATAAAAAAAAAAACCCCCCCCACCGGTTTAAAAAGGGGGGGGGGGGGGGGGGGGGGGGTTGGGGGGGAGCCGCCACCCAACTTTTAAATTTTCTTCCCCCTTTTGCAAGGATGAGAATTTCGAAGTTTAAATTTACCCCCCAATTTTTTTGACAACTAGCCTATAGTATAATTATCAGCTTCAACACAGCAATTTTATCGTTATTACCTTCAAGGTCATAATCCTAAAGACTACTGGCTTATTCATCTGAATAATACAATAAAAAAAAAATGTTTTTATATGTAGTGTTGTATGTTTTTGTACTATTTCGTTTGCTTTAAATTCTTTTTTATGTATTTCCTTATATTTTGTAAGCTTAGTGCTGCACATTATTATTAAACTGTTAAATTACGTTCACACATGTACATTGTATATCTAAGTGATAACTAATTAAAAATAAATAAATAAATATAAATGGAAATAAATTTTATTAATACTGGTACACTTTATAAAAATATGTACAAAACTCACCTTCTTAAGCAGATTTATGAAGTAGCTTGTTGTCTTATCACAAACTGGAGCACTTCTATAATAACTGTGTAGCATCAGATATGTTTCTACAGTAGTCTCAGTAAGCGATGTTCGCTGTGGTGAAAAAATATGTTTGTATTTTGAAAAAGACCGTTCGACATCTACGGAAGTAATACAGGCATAAGTAAAACACTCTGTGAACTCACTTAACGCAGCTGTAGATGCACCATCACAAATTTGTCTTAATTTGGTAAAATCAAGATCTTTCCGGAATACATTCTCGAATTTTTTCAATAACGGGCTTATTTTTTGCGTCATTTATAGTCTGTATCTGCGTATTTACGTCGTCCACTATTTGCAGCAATTCCACTAACGACAACGAAGTATTTTGCAATTTTTCTATTGCGTCGTGTAGTCCTCTATAATTGTTATAAATCGTTTTTAAATCTGTTTCAAGGGAAACATCTTGAAAGCTTGTCTGGCTTTCCTTAATAGCTGCAGCCTCGTTAGGGTTGAACTGTAGTATCACAGCTTTTGTTTGTTGAAAATATTCAGCATAATAAAAAAGCTGCCTTCAACCACGTTCCCCAATGTGTAAGAATCGGCTCTGGTGGTTCCGGAATACCAGGACACAATGTGTGAAATGCTCGAAGCCGTTTAGGAGATTTGAGAAATACTTTTTTTGTATTTGCTATTAATGCGTCTACCTCTGGAAAACATTTTCGAATCGTTTCTGCTACAAGATGGAACGAATGCACCTTACACGTAACATGTAAAAACCTACAATTGTCTCTTTGAAGAAAACGGCCCACCAAACGCATTGTCGCAGCACTGTCGGTCACAAACATCAACACTTGACTTGTTGACAGTTCAAATTTTTCGAAAGTCTCCAACACCACCCGCGTAATTGTTTCGCCAGTACAAGCAGTTAGTCTTTTGCTAGCTAGTAAAAGTGGAAATGTTGGTTTAACAGGGTCGAGTACACGTACTATAACATTTAAAATAGAATTTTTTTTACAATCTGTCATCTCGTCAACACATAACCACAGCCGTGTATTTTTTAATGCACATTTAATCCTATTTACAATGTCTTCACGAACACTTGGTACATATCTACCTAACGATGAACGACTTGGTAAATTCACCTGGGGATTGTATTTATTCCAGAACTCCCGAAATGCTGGTTTATCCAATATGAGCAGGGGAACATCACAGGCAATCAGCATTAACAGTAAATCAAACATAAACTGAGGTTCCAAAGAAGACACGCCATTTTTTTTATTTTTATGGCGGTTACTATTGACATGAATTTTGCAGCCGTATTTATTCCAGCACATTAAGTCTTGATCACAAACTTTACAAATTATTTTACATCCATCATAGAATAAATCCGGAAATTCACCGATAAATTCTTTATCAGCGTACGGTCGTTTTCTACTCTTTCAACATTATTTATTATTTATTAGTACTCTATGCATCGACCGACAGATAACAACTGAAGTGTATCGTGTCATCGTCATCGTAAACAAGCGCGCGATGGCATTGGTATTGCACCCGACCCTGAATCTACCATCGCTTGGCCAGACTTATTCATTATTTAATGCTTTCGTTTTTAAAACATTGGCGTATGGGGGGGAAAGCTTTACAGGCAAGGGGGGGAAAATTATAACTCACCATTTTATGCTTAGCATAATGCTGTGTCGTTAGGGATATATCTAAGTATGTTGGTATACTTTATATGAATATCAAATTCTAATTTATTTTCGTTTCCTTTTTTTTTGATTTTTAACTGTAAATTTAGAAATAACGCAGAGAATGTTATATGAAGAGTATAAGTCTCTTCCGAGTTAATGAAAAAGTATAGCGATTGCCTGATCACCTTTCTTCAATTTCTTATGACCATTACCATCATCAAGTTAATTAATGATTATTACATTTATGTTATTGTCAATCTTGTTTCGTCCATTAAACTATGTGAGAAATAGTTTAGTTTGCACATTTTTTATAATAAAAACGTTCAATGTTTGACAATTTTCCCGAATGTTAACTGAACTGTATCTTTTTTTACTTGAAATAGTGACATCACTGATACACTAAATAATGAAGTTCTACGCGGCGGTGGTGTCAACCACATTTTCTTACTACAGGGATATGGGTGCATATATTATCTATCACAGCGGAAAAGTTCAAAAGTATATTTTATTTCTCGAGAGCGTTTCTCCCCAATTTTTTTATAAAGGAAAGATTACAACGGTATGCGATAAAAAAATATTAAATAATATAATTTTTGATGGAGTTACTTTAGAACGTATAACAACTTTGCGTCTTAAATTTATGTACAATCCAAGTAAACTTTTTTAAATATTAATTTTACTAAGGGACGATTTTTCCACAATCTATTAAATTCATTCGGTGGATAGTTTCCTTGGATACAATTGTGTCAGTAATAGCATCCATGGAACTTATTTATCAAACAGATTTAATGGAAGATGGAAAAAACCAGTGCTAAGAAAATTCTCTATCTCAACAATTTAATGAAATTATACATTTTAGGGCCCTTATACTTAAGAATAGTTTTCTCGGCAATATAAGGTGATTATAAAGTAAGAATATATTTCAATTTATTATATATTCTTAACAAATCAAATTAATAACAAAAAGTAAATGGAATCTAATCTTAATATGGGATTTCTATTAACATATTATAAATTATATACCTATTTTTTTTAAAATTCTTCTAATTAATAACTATAAATTTTTTATTAAAATTTCTTAATACTTTTTTTAATTATTCTTTTAACAATTTTTATACCCCAAGAGTAATTATTAATATAGCGATTTTGATATTTAATCTTTATAAAATTTAAAAATAAATTATTATTTAAATACTAAATATCTTTTTTTTTACTAATTATAATTTTAATTTATATTTATAATATACTTATTTTTTTTATAATATAAATATTAAAATACTTTTTTTATATTTTAATATATTTTTTACAAAATTTTATATTAATTTAATTAAAAATTATTTTATAATATTTTATTATAAAAATTTTTTTTAACATTTTTATAGATAATTTTTAATTTTAATTTTTTAATTTTATTTTATATTACTTAATTTTTATTTTAAAACTTAATTAAATATATCTTTTTATTAATTTTTAAAATTTAATAAATTATTTATTTTAAATTTTAATTATATTTTATTTTAAATTTTATTTTAATTTTTTATAATTTATTAAATTTATTTTTTTAATTCATTAACTCCAAATCCTCAAGTCTTTCTTTCTGTCGCTGTGTTTTGGTATTTCTACATGTCTCTCCACACACTAATTTCAAATTATTGAAGCATCTATCTGAAATTACATATTTAGCCCGTAGATTTTTTAAATGTAAAAAAATCCTGCGAATTTAAAAGTCCTCTTATTTTGTACTATAGTTAAATAACAACATCATATTAAACCAACTGTAACTTTCGATTAAGTCATTGGTGCAAATTCTGATTTATGTATGTTTTGCACTCAACCTAAATCGTCTACAATTCTACACAGGGTTTATAAATAGTTTCAAAACAACATCCTCCTCATAGCTAATATCATTCTTTACTTAATACTTTTGTAAGCGCAAAGTTTGTTAAATAAATATAATAGCTATATTGATCCGCGTTATAATAATATTCTCCGAAAACCACATCTACTCAAATCCGGATATTGGATTTGCGGTTTTCTGTGTTTACATATTTGATGAATCGAGATTATTACCTTCCTGTATTGATAGTAGCTTATTATGTAGGAGCTTCATTGTTGCGAATGTTGAGATCAAGTGATACGATGCATCATATTAAGGTAATATTTTTCTGACATGTCAGTAATGCATGCATTGATAAAATTGTATTGAAAAATGGCATTTATTTTTAATTAAAATATAACGCCATTTAAAAAAAAGTGCAAAAAGTGTCTACCACTTTACTCCAGATACGTCTAAGTCCATTTTCTAATAGAATTTAAAAAATTTTGCAGAAGAAGGGGATTGTTGTTTCTCTGAAATTCGACCACAAAAACAAATCGCCTGTAATAATGCAAAATTAATGATCTTGTAGGAAATCCATGTACAGCATTAAGACTAATTAAACTACTTTGAAAATGGTTGGCAAAATATTGTTGTTTTGCGGTTACCGTATGTGCTCGGGCCCCATCTTGTTGGAAATAGCCAAAAGCCGTAGCATTGGCATCAAGATGATTAATGAGGATTAGAATCTCTTCACGATATCTCTCTATCGGGTTAAATTTCCACGGATATTCAAAAGGGGCATTTTTCTTATACTTCTTCAAAGGTAGATATACACCGGGCAGACTATCTGGTCCAAAATCGATTATTTCAGGACGACCTGGAATCTAAATATAGAAAATCATTTCCCAAAGTTTTCATGAAAATAATCCCAAGCAATAAACAAGAAATTTCAGATGCATTTAATCAACACTATAGTGATTTAGGGGAAACATAGCAAATAAGATAATGAACCCATCGGTGTTTACTGAAAACAATACCCATATTGAGAACACGATGTATTTACGCTTGACTAATTAAATGGAAGTATTAAAAATTATAAAGGAGTTAAAACCCAAGAAATCGCCTGGTTTTGATAATATTAGGTCAGAAGTAATAAAGGAAATAGCAAAGGAAATATCTAAACCACTAACATTTCTAATAAATAAATGCTTTGAAAATAAATCTTTCCCAAAATCACTGAAAGTGGGTATTATAAAACCTCTTTACAAAAGCGGTGAAAAATTAGAGATAATAAATTACAGGCCCATTTCTCTAATTTCAAGCATAGCTAAAATCATAGAAAAAATACTGAAGCAAAGGATAATAAAATTTCTAGACAAACATAAAATTATTTCAAATAATCAGTATGGATTTAGAGAGGGAAGATCAACAGAAGATGCAATACTTAAATTGACATCTCACCTGTATAAAGCTTTAGATTCTAAAACACTTGCCACATGCATATTCGTTGATCTTTCCAAAGCATTTGACACAGTTTCTCACTTAAAACTATTAGAAAAAATAAAAAGTTACGGCCTCCGGGGAAAAGTGTACAATATCTTAAAAAGCTACCTAACCAACCGAGAACAATATGTGGATATTGATGGCACCCTTAGTAATCCTAGAACAATTACCTATGGGGTTCCGCAAGGTACAGTACTGGGGCCACTGCTATTCACTATATATGTCAATAGTTTACTGGACATTGAAACGGCCGGCACAATTTTAAGTTTCGCAGATGATACTGCTGTTTTATACACCGAAAAAAACATGGGAAAATCTAAAAACAAAAGCAGAATCAGACTTTAAAAGGATAAAACAATGGTTCCAATACAATAAACTCACACTAAACTGCGATAAAACTAAATACTTACCTTTCACCTCCTATGCTAATAACCTGCCAAACTTTGGCCCGTTAAATATTGACCAAAACCAACAAATTCCCGAGGCCGAATCTATAAAGTATCTAGGTATAATTATAGACCGGGATCTTAGATGGGATTTACAAATACTAAATTTAATTAAAAAGGTCAGAGGATTACTAACAAAATTTAAGTACCTCAAAGAATACCTCGAGGAAAAACAGCTAAAAATTCTTTATTATTCGCTAGTCCAGTCACAGATCTCTTATGCTCTCGCGGGTTGGGGAGGAGTAAACGACAATCATCTCGAAAAACTTAATACTGTCCAAAAATGGATTTTGAAAATAATTTATAATAAAAAGCGCACTTATCCAAGTGACACTTTATTTAAAGAAACCAACACTCTTGACATTAGGCAACTATTTTGCTTAAATATGATACTAAACATAAAAAGAAACAAAATAAACATAGAGCCAATTAACCATCACTACCACACGAGAAGAAAACAAAGCCAGGCCACGAAGTGACAAGACTATAGGCCAACGCAGCTGCAATTACCTGGGACCTCGCCTGTATGCAACCTTGCCAGGCTACATTAAAAATATTAAGAAATACAAAATATTCAAAACTAAAGTGAAAAAATGGCTTCTAGATAATGAACGTAATCAATTTCATGATATGATCAACCAAAGAAATAAGTAAAATCAGAAAAATATTTTTCCTTTTCCCAAGAAAAAATTACCTTACTATTTTTTTCCAGCCGCCTATTATAATTAATATAACCTATTATGATTAGTATAAACTCTATTATAATTAATATAACCCCACCTAGATATTACCTCACCTAGATATTACTTTCAAATATGTACGATATATAATTCTTATATGTATTCTATTTATCTTCCTTCAGTCACGCACAAGCAGTACTCAGCTACTGTTTCAGTGACTGTAACTGTTTATTTACGTGTTAATGTTAATATTATAATATACTGTATATTGTATTGTATTAATTACTGGTAAATAAACTATATTATCATTATTATTATTATTATCTCAAAGACAAAAAAGTTCTTCTTAGTTCTTAAGACACTTGCAGGTCATCCGAAACAGTCTTACTTATAATAATAATAATAAATCGCCTTAATTCGCTGATAAAAAAGGATACTAATTAATTAAGTATATAATAATAAACAATATCAATCAATGAATGCAGAAGAATATGTAATATGGTACTTATACAAAATTATTGAAAAAAAGTAATAAAATATCGGGATCAGATTTGCAGAAAATATCAATGAGTGTCTACTATTTGTTAGCCACTATTGTAAGCTTATTGACAAGTAGGGTTACATTGTAGGTTTCCAAGAACTGATTAAAAAAGATCGACACTGTGATTGCTTGACAGTAAATTAAAATTGATGTCACCAGCAACTAACTGGGGTAGTTGCGTGCCCAATTCTATTTCATTAGTTTCCTCAATTGAATTAATTGTTGATAGATCAGTCAAAGAAACAGCTTCTCCGTTAATAATTACTTTGTTGTTACGAATCTTAGCATCCAGATTTTTTTGCTTTAGCTATTTTTACATGCTCTAATAATGTTTTTCTCTCTAAAATATCCACAACTGTACCTTTTAATTTTAATAGGTTTGGAAAGATTTCTTCCATTTTTAGACAAAATGCAAATTGTTATAAAATAGGTTTTCCCCATGTGCGTTTTTAATTTGAAAACAATTATTAATATCTTTTTTTATCAAGATTCACATAAAATTTCTGCGAGATAAAGTTAATTTAATTATAGAATGAATAACATTAGATTCATCAAGTTCTAGTCTGTAGATAATGATACTGTTTTTCTTTAATTTAGGTTCAGCCTTGATTTTGCGTTAGGCCAGATTTTATCCCAATCAAAATTTTAAAAATATCCAAGTTGCTAATGTTATTAGGATCGAGTTCACTTAAATTTCCCATAATTGAATGGACTTAATGTTCACCGTCGCCTCGTACGATGTGAGATAGATATTTCAATTAAATATGTGTAATCGGCAATGATAGTAAACACCTCTATGAGCACACTATTAGATGTAGTCACTAGTGGCAGTAATAATGAACCTTATGGACAGGCTTATTTAGCTGATTTTGGTTAAAAATAGCACACTTAATCAATATTAAGTCATATCAAACTTCTTACATGTAGAGGAAAGATGTGTATTTCTTGTACCATCTAAATTTTCAGCGTAGTTAGCTATCGTCTTTAAGGCAATTTGTAAAAAGGTGAGTCAACTTTAAACCGGAATTAACTCTTTGGTTACAATTGAGGCAATAATTGTAAATAAAGGATTAAACTGAGTCAAAACTGACCCACTTCTTTACAACAGACCATAAATGTTTTTAACTATTTTTATGAATGTGTAATGTAACGGATGTTTATAAAGTAAGGGATATATTTCAACTTATTACATATTCTTAACAAATCAAATTAATAACAAAAAGTAAATGGAATCTAGTTGCTTACATAATGGGATTTCTGATGTCAAACACTAGTTACCGCAAATGCTCGATATGACCTCCATTTTGTTGTTGGAAAGTTACCAACCGTTCCTCCAAATTGTATACAGCACTATTCAACATTTCTGGTTGAATTGCACGAATTTGCTCTCTAATATTGTCCTTTAATTCCTCCAGCGTTGTTGGCCGTGTTCTAAACATCAAATTTTTTAAATAACCCCACAGCCAGTAATCCGCTAGGTTAATATCAGGCGATCTTGGTGACCATGAATTTGCAAAATGTCTGCTTATAACACGATCTTGAAAAACCGCAGTTAACAATTCTTTAACTGGTCGGTAAATGTGCGGAGGTGCTCCATCCTGCATCAAAATCATGTTTTCAATTCCTTCGTGTTCGTTTTGCAACCGTGGAATTGCATAATTCCTTAACATTTGCAGGTATCGTTCACCAGTAACAGTTACAGATACGGCCTCCCCGTTCTGTATTTCCTCGAAAGAGTATGGACCAATGATGAAATTAGCTGTGAAACCGCACCAAACAGTGACTTTCTTGTCATGAAGGCCTTGCTGGATTTTCTGTTGACAGTTTTGAGTATTAATTCCACCATTAAGAGAGAAATGGGCCTCATCTGTCCATAAAATACGGGATAACCATTCGGGTTCAATTTCCATCTGAGCCAATACGTGTAATGAAAAATCGTACCTAAGAGCAAAATCTGCGTCCTTTAATTCAAACAGCATTTGCAGTTTATAGGGATACATTTTTAGGATTTTCAGTAAAATTTTCCAACCCGTGGTGTATGGCATTTGTAATCGTTTTGATATCGCATTCACACTACTGATTACTAGCGGATTAGTATTGGCTACGTTTTGATTTTCCTGTAGAACTTTTGCACCTTAGACATAACTAATCCTAGGTCTTCCTGACCTCGGAAGGTCTTTTACAGACCCTGTTCTTTAAAATTTGCTAATCAAATTACGATACGCCTTCATTTTGCACGGCCCTGCTCTCAAACCCGTTTTCGTACGAAATCTTCGTAATCCAGTAGTGTAATTTTTACCGCCTTCATAATAACATTGCACTAAACCAATTCTTGTTTGCAGATCCATATTGAAATTGTTACAATTTACGTTACGCGAGTTTTATTTTGAGAACCATTCTCTAAATTACGATTATTTCGTTTGACACTTGTATAAATTGTTGTCACGACAATTCGTTTGTTTTCCATAGTTACACTAAAATCCAATTATTAAGGCAACTAGATTCTGTTTACTTTCTGCTACTAGAATAATTCCTTAAAACTATATAAGAATTTAAAATAGACCCCTTACTTTATGATAACCCCATATATTAGGTATAACCACAAAATTTGGATGAATTAGGTACAGTAAACGTTGTCTTTTAATATCTCCGTACTTTGTTTATGGATCTGTTTGTATTTTTTTCTAATAACAGTGGGCACTGCCTAGTTACTAACTAAAAAATATAGATGGGAGGGCTATAATTTTCTTCTGTGCAAAATCTCGGTTTGCTACGTCCTAGGCACATACTTGGTGCATCTCCAGAATCGTAAGGATTCCAAAGTATGCGCTTAATTGGCAACGGTCAAGATTGACCTTTCCATTTTCCCTCGATGGAATTTTGTTATATAAGCATCACTCATACGAATATTAGTTCTAATATCGTTGAAAAACAGAAAGAAATGTCTAATTAATATTACACAAATTTTTGTTTCCAGCAAATGGAAAATCTACAATTAATTTGATTTGTTGTTAGTTATAACATTCACCCAGATCAGTTTAAAGTATGAAGTATAGAGTGATATTTAGCATAATACTAAGAATGTACCATATTAATAAAACAATTTTTTAAATCTATAATTGAGACAGCCAGTTAAGATAAACGTTATCATCGAGATTCAAAAAATCAAATTTTCAAATGAAAGATTACATTAAAAGTGATTTCAATCACAGGAAATACAAATATTGATAAAATCCATCAATCATCATCGAAATCAGTATACCTATATGTATGAAATAATTGGTATTTATTATTATAAACAAAATACTTGCAAACAATTACATAAAAATGGCGTAAGTAAACATAAAACTGCGAAACTAGAAAAAACGCACAAGTAAAAACCTACAGATACATGTTTTTAATATAAATTATATTAAAATGTGAAATTTGTGTCCTTGAAAATCTTCTACTGATGAACTTCTTCAGGGCTTAATAGACAATTAAAAATGAAAATCCAAAACAAAATTTTTTTTTGACTTCTGCAGGCACTATAATTTAGAACTCAACTAACTTCCATCTCAGTAAAATATATTAAAAAATTGATAAATATATATGTATATCGACAAAATAACAGATTAAAAATTTTGTTAATATGTGTTCTTTATTTACGAAAATTTGTACTTCGTTAGTGTTAGTTACAAGAGGTTTATTAATTTCCAGATGATGCCAAGTTAGTTGACGAACAGCTCGTCAATGTAATGAGCAGCTGTTTGGTGGTTATGAAAGTACTTCAACGTTGCGTCGTATCAAAGGTTAGAACTATCATCAGTATTATTTGGTGGCTTGGGGGCAATTATGACACTTTATTATAAGGAACGCGGTTTTAGCTTTGATGTTATAAAATAAAACTTGGACTAGAAGTGGGTAGTTTCAGCAATATTTCTTGAAGCCAGGCTCTGACTGAAACTAAACTATTTTTGATCTGGATATTTTAAGTTTCTTCTAGTTTAATATATAAACTTAATAACGGAAGACTAAATCTGGTTTTTGCAGAAATATTGCTGTAGTAAAAACTAATAAAATTGCAGAAAGACTGACAAAGAGAAATGGTACTTGATTTAAGCTGCTGGAATAAACGACCTCCTTTATGCTTTTAAGAGGAGCATTTATTTTCTTAATACATTAAAAACCTTACTTGCTACTCTTGATAGCAGTCGTCAAAGTAAAATACTTATTCCTGTTTCTGATGATTAAAATAAGTGGTATATTAATTTACTGCTTATTGCCTCGAAGCACAAGATAAAAAAAGAGAAAAATAAATTAAATTAATTTGTAGCCCTTAAGGAGGTGCTTTTATAAAAATACATTTAATTTGAGCTAATTTATTTCTTTTGCTGTATTGTACGTGTTTCCTTTCCGGAATATCTGTCTTTGATAAGGAGGATAACTGCATAAAACTAAAATGGCTGTACTTCGTAATTTGAAATTTTGAAGTTTAAATTTATGTACATGTTTGTTAATGAGCTTTTCCCATGTAATCGAAAATTAAATTATAAATAGCTACCTTAGTCCATATAATACTGTATACACACTTTACAGTGTCCAATTTTCTTCAAGGAACTATTTTTAAAACAAAAATCATGGTAATTTTTTTATTTTATGTCTAAATATCAGACGATCCCTTGTAAATTACGTAAGCAGAGGATGTCCTATCAAAACGACATATTTTAAATCTTACTTTATCCCTTTTTTTTGAAAATATTTACAAAAAGAAAGACGTAATAATTAATTGAAAATATTCAACCAGATTTAAGAAATA
Organism: Rhamnusium bicolor; assembly: GCA_029963845.1. Lineage (NCBI taxonomy): Eukaryota > Metazoa > Arthropoda > Insecta > Coleoptera > Cerambycidae > Rhamnusium > Rhamnusium bicolor. The sequence continues at coordinate 249,758 of JANEYF010003945.1, read as the reverse complement.
TTGCTGTCAATTATATACTATTTCATTCTCAACTAATAATAGTTGACAACACTGAATTATGAAAATTACATACGACAACTTAGGTTATATTTAGTTTCAATTCAAGCTAAAAAATTTAACCACCTAGGTACCTATCTTAACTGTTTTGCAAAGAATACACTTATACTAAAATGATCTTCACAAACTCTATGCCTTCCTGAATCGGGTATGTAGCTTGCGTTAAAAACTCTAGCTCACGCTTTTCGAACTGCTTGATCTTTAGGTATTGATGAAAATATCTTAGAGTTTAAAACAACTGCTTCAGCATTGTTTTTTGTAACTGATGTGCTAATAAAATTACGTAAAAACAGTTATATACTCTAATAAATTACGTACACAAAAGCAAGTAACTAATTAATGAGGTTATGTTCTGTTTTAACAATGTATCTTTAATTTAGACCTTAAGAAATATCGTTAGGAAGATTGTGGGTTTTCGCATATTTCACTAATCTAGATAAAGAAAAATTTAGCACGTATGTCTGGTATTATAATTATAAATAGGAATTCTGGGCGACATCCCATATAATGATAAGTGATCATTTGTTTTTGTTTACTTCCAAATTAAAATTTTGCATATAACACCCGCACCGACAAGAGGTCGTCGATCGCAGAGAATTATATATGTAATATATGGCGAAGGATGCATAACCTTGGCGTCAATGACGACAGCGACTGTCTCGACCTTGTATTGTTTACCTGTCTGCATCGTTCTGTTCAGTCTGTAACCGACTACGGTTGAGAATTGTTGCATATATGACAGGAGTTAAATGCACCCTTACTGGAACATCCCATCATTGGATCATTAAAGGATAATTATTTAAAATTAGTTTTAGCAACCTGTTGAATATTAAAATTAGCAAAAAAGGAAATATGCGTATACGTTATTTTGGAAAGAACTTCCCAAATTACAATAAAAACAATTGGAAAAACCTATTCACATATACAAATATGTCCCTATGAATATTAAGATATTTCAAAAAACCACATTTAAAAAACACATGTTCAGAAAAAATCTTGTACATTTTTTATTGAATTCGCACGTTATTTTAGGTACGCACTCTATATATATATATATATATATATATATATATATATATATATATATATATATATATATATATATATATATATATATATATATATATATATATATATATATATATATATATATATATATATATATATATATATATATATATATATAATAAATAAATCATTTAGGAAGATACAAAACATGTTATTATGGCTAATTATAAAATATCGTTTATTTACTAAAAATGTAGAAATTCACTGCTACAAAACGAGTCCTTTGTGGTATTATTATTTTCATAAAGTAGTAAAATTGGAAATAGCGATAAAATGGGGAATTTATGTTGATTTTATTTTCTCTTTGACATACATTATTGATGGATCATCAAAAAAATGGAACGAATAAATATGAACATCGACATCGACGTCAATCTAACGAACTATCAGGTGTTCAGTTCACAATATAAAGCTCTAGATAGAACTAACAGATATTTTCGAGAATAATTATCTTGAACGAGAGCAACAAAACAGACCATAGTTTTTCAATAAGTCGAAAAATCTGTTACTGAATGTAACATTGTCCCATCGCCATTTTATGTAACTATTCCAAGAGCACACCGAGTTATATAGTTGCATCACTATTTTGACAGCTGTCACAATGTTGCGTTGGCGCAACCAAATTACTCAATGTGCTACTTGAGACGTCTATTCCCAAATCTGTTGCGAGAAACTAAGGTTGCTGGTTGGTAGTTTTATGCTTAGAATTTCGACTTGTATAACTCAATTTTTGTTCAGACACGTTGTGACCGAGTTGTCATTTAGAGATTTGTCGAAAACTTCCGACAGATCTGACCATGGCATTTGTTAAAAAACTTATTTGATTTAGGACTTACAGAAGTGTTTATTAACTTTCTATTCGTACGTTCAGTGTAGGTACATTACCGCGAGTTTAAATATGTCCAAATCACGGCAACGTGTGGATCTTCCCAAGGCTGTGTTCCTGGGCCTTTAGTATTCATAATATTTATAAATTTATTTTAACTTAGAATTTTAAATTGGTATGTTCGCCGTACGTTAGTGAGTTATCGAAATGGATGACAAACTTTAAATGATATTGCTACTAACGAACTTTTGTATTTTATTTTTTTGACAACTGTCAAAAAAGTGTCATTTTCAGGATAATTTTTGGCTGTCAAAATATGTATTTTTTCCATGGTGACTGTTTTTTATGGTTACCCCTAGCGTTAAAAAAGTATTTTGCTTTATATTTTTGAAAATGTCGATATAATCAGAATTAGACACGATGAAAGTGCGTTCAATATGCGTTTTTGTGTCAGGTACTTTGACAATTAAGATAGAACGAGCATCTCGGATATTTTTTATAGTCATTTCGACTAGTTCGCCATGTCTACATGTACCAGAAATTCCCATGTTTCGAACAACCTATAAACAAAATAATTCTTCTAAAATAATAATTGTTAAAATAAAAGAAACTAAATTAATTTACCTTGTTCTATCAATAGTTGTCATTATCAGCCTCCAATTAGAACTTATTGATTTCATCTCTAGTAAAAATCTCGAATTCTTAGCCTGATATATCATAGAATGTTTCTTAAGATATGAAATCAATTTGGGAAACTTAATTCGTCATTCACATTAGAAATGGAAAATGACAAAGGTTTAAAAACATATTAAACAATGTATATAGCATGGGCATGTCAACGCATTGCATAGAAAACAGTCATTTTATAGATCTAAATAATGTTAAATTACTTCATTCGGAGAAGAAAGGAAAGAAACTTGATCTATTAGAACAATTAGAAATAAGTAAGGCCGTTAAAAATAATAAAAATTTAACGAATGAACAATAAATTTTTACCGGTCATCATATTTTAGATAAAATAATTTAGATTTAAAGAATAAAATAATGTCCAACTTATAAAAGCATATTTTACAATAGTTTTGTAGTTGGTACCAGATGTAGTTATATAAGCAATGAACACAAACACTGTTAAGTATTCCCTGTATTCTTGAAAAAGGCCTAAAAACAGAAAAACACGTACAGTAAAAATTTTGAAACATTAAAAAAGCTAATTTCCTTCATATATTTAAAAAAAAATATATGTCCTACATGCCTACACAAATAAAAACATGGAAGATTATAGCAAAGTCAGTATTGCATATCTGAGGATAAAGATCTATGTCGAGAAAAGTAATCACAGTTATAACTCAGATTTAATAAGATATGTGCAATATGTTCTATTTGAGTTAAATAAATTGGAGTTTCTTCAGTGTCTGTCCACCACTCTTTTCATCTAGTGCCCTAACAGAATTTAAAATTGTACTGCGAATGGAAAATAACGCGAATATCCCTTATACTAGGGACAATTTTACGCTCGATGAATTCGTCATCCCACCGGACTTGTCTGGATTCTCGTGTAATTTGAAGGACGACAACGAATGCAATTCACCTGGATAGTTTTTTTATCTTTGAGAAGTTTTATTATAAATTTAGTTGGTTCACATAAAACGATTATTTATTTATTTATCAGTTTGATTTCAATAACAGTCTGAGATTCGATTTTAAACGAATTAAATAGATACCTTTTTTATATACTTTTAATAACGTTTTATCTCATATGTATTATGGAAACGGTTCAAATTCAACTATAAACTGTGAGACTCCATTCCTGATACTCATAAATAACAAAGAAGCCACAATTAATTTAGAATAAAAGGTATTTAGTTTAAATTAAGGCGACATAGAAGAAATTGTTGTGAAGGCCCAATGCAGAAAATATAAATTTGGAATTTTTGAAATCTCTACTTAATACCAAAAACAGTGTGTAAAGGATTTTTTTAAATTTTGTCTTTTACAGAAGTTATTCAACATTAAATTTTAAATTAATCCATTACGCGCTGAAACACCTGCCGGGTAGATCAATCCGGTGACGTCACAGTACAAGAACTATTCTCAGACATACCTATATCTAATTTTTTGTAAAAAAAAAACATTTATATGGATTTAGGGATATTAATTGCTAGGTAACTGGACGAGTTCGGACTACAAGTGATTTTATTTTTATACAGGGTCAATCAGAAAACAACATGAAGGACAGCATTATGAAATGGGTTGAAATAATGCGTATTAGCTACAGTTTTGCCCACAGCTAAAAGATTATTTTAATTTTTATACAGAGTGATTGAAATAAGTAGTTGGGCATAATTTTATTTTAATAGGCTAATACACTCTTCATTTTCATTTGAAGCCATTAATATTTGCGCTTATTGCGATTTTGACTACGGTAAATTATTTATTTTATTTTTGCAAAGTTTCTATTAATAAAATATCGAAAAAACATCAGATACTAATTAGAGGGAAAATTGTTAATGATTATTTTCCCGGTTCTGCTCTACTCCTTCGGAGTAGTAAAGTGGACGGTAGATGAGCTGCGCCAATTACACAGAGACACCCGCAAGATGATGAATATTCACAGAAGTATTCATCCTAGATTGTCCGTTCTTCGTGTGTACCTCCCACGTCAACGGAGAGCAGAGACTCTTGAGCCTGGAGTGTACGCATGACAGAGTAGTACTGAGTAGGGCATGTAACATCCTCAGGAGCTCAGATCCCCTCTTGAGGTTTGTAAAACATCACGAAACTGTAGGAGTGGGAGCAGGATTGTTCAAGGCAGCAAAAAAAGAGCAGCAGATGAACTGGTCTCGCATTCGATACCAGGCGAGGTGACCGGCGAGGTGCTGATGTAGAGTCAGTGACTGAACTTCAGCCGAATCGACTAAAAGCCCGAGTTAGAGCTGCCGAATAGAAAAATCTGTTTCGGCAGCACGTCGAAAAACCCCAGCATAGTGTCTTCAATAAGAACATATAAACACTGGGTTTATCAACCTGGCCGACATTCGCCTTTCTAAGGCCAGCCGGGCTTAAGTCGGAGACCGAGGGATTCATTATGGCCTGCCAAGATGGTGTTATTAACACCTTGGTCTACCGCAGCCGCGTGTGGCGTGTAGAGGTTCCTGATATCAACTGCAGGACCTGCCGTCAGGCGCCGGAATCGCTCATGCACATACTATCTGCATGCGATTTCGGCCTACATCCACCAATATAACGCGGCGTTACGAGTGCTATACTACCATCTAGGGCACTCGTACGGGGTAGACCAGACACCAGTGCTGCCTTACGTATCCGGAGATATTGAGTCCGTTGTCGGGAAAGAGAAATGCCGGATTTACTAGAACTACTCGTCCCGACGGTCAGGCTAATCCAAGCCAACAAGCCTGACATAGTCCTCCTCGACCATCAACTCAAGCTGATGTATGTCATCGAGTTCTCGGCACCTGCGGAGAAAAACATCACCTTGAAAGAGGAGGAGAAACGGACCAAATATAGCGATCTCCAATACGAGCTCCATGTGCTGTACCTAGGCTATTCAATCACTGCTCTCTGAAATGAAAACCATACCGGCCTGCCAAATATCAGCCGAATAGCTGGCAGGTCAAATGCAGAAGGCGGGCACACGATTCTGGTATCTATAGTCATTAACCCTGGGGGATGTGGTAAGTAGCTGTAATTAATGCGTCGGCGCGACTTCCGTGAGGCGTCGGAGGCCACGGGAGGACGGTCCGGTATCGAATATTCCAAAAAATAATAATAATAATAGTAATACATTTATTCATCCAATTGATCATATAATTATAACATAACTCAACAGTATCCAGAAAATATTGGAAGACATATTTTATGCCGCAAAAAATATATTTTAAATTAAATTAAACTTATAGTAGCCATATACATATGACAAAAGGATTTTAGAAAACTTACATACACAATTTTGTTACCGCTTCCTTTTCATTTTTTTTTTTTTTTTTTTGTTGAAAATGAATGAGGTGAAAAATGATGGGTGGGGTAAAATTAATGAAACATGATGCTGTTCCACATAAGTTTCAGTGCCAGACAAAAAAGAAAATTAACATTTTCTGCGGAAGCTTCTGGTTTGTTAAATAATATAACATTGTTACATTGTGTTGGCCTATAAATACAACTTTATTTTTACTCTTTACTTTACTTTACATACAATTCATATAAATAAACCAAAATACCCGCAAAGCCATGGCCGTGCACGGTTGGTAAGAAAAAAATAAAAATAACATTGTATTGATAAATATTATTCATCATTACATTACATTGTAACATTTATTATGAGCAAAAGTAAACGTTATTATTATTACTATAACTTTAGTTATCTATCCAAACATATTTACCAACGTAACTTCTTCTAATCTAATTTATTTAAAATATACAAACTATAAATATTAAACTTACATACCTGTTTGATTCTATTCCTCTAATTTCTGCTGAAGAAACCAAAACACTTTTTGAATCAAACTCTGCGATCATTATTGAATCAACTTTCGGTAAATTGTCCCATTGAGCTTTGGAATAAACCTGTTCATTCATAATTAAAACTTATTAACAAGTCACATTTAAATAAACATTGCAATTTGATAATTACTAATGTTTAATAATACTATATTACAATATGTGAATTAATTTTAAAAACTGGTCTATTTTAAAAAACAATGTATTTTTTTAAAAACTACAAACAGAACTAGTTTTTTGGATAAAATTCCCAAAATTCTGCATAGTTCAGTTCCAGCAAGGTTGAATATACTTTGCCAAAGTATTTACTTTAGTCACTTGTATAGTCGTTTAACACTAATCTCATAAATATTTTGTGCATTGAACTGGTTCAAACCTCTTCATAAAGAATAGTCTGACATTTCATTTCCGATTATCTGCTGCTGGGATATGAATAACAAAAGGATTCTGAAGGTAAACATTAAGAAGCCTTTTGTACAAAACAACGCAGAATGACAAGTTTAAGTGAATTTAATATTCTCAGTGTATTTCCGTTCACAATACAAGATAATAATATCCTTTCGCAGGCCTGTGTCATGCTAATTTAGTTATTTTGTTGATTTTGTTGTACAAGAGAGAAAATGCAGACCTAGCTCTTTGCTACATCGCGTCGGCGTCGTTTAAAAATCAGTATGGCATGGAACCTGAAATGTATAAATACAACTGAGCGAAGACAAACAATGAAGTATATATTACATAGGATGGGTCAGATTGTAATCGCGAAACTGAGAACATCAATAGAATACCCCAAAATAATTTGGTTTTTTCTTCCTCACTGTAAACCATTTTGATTATTTCATTAAAGAAATGTCACTTATCAAACATAATAGTTATCATTTCCATAGCTCACTCTAATAATGTTAACTTTTCCGTATTTACAATAACTAGTTTAACTAAAATTTTCGACGTTTAATAACTCAAAAACGGTATATGGTAGGGGTAACATATGGTATATTTTTGAAATCACAAAAACTAAGTTAAGTACGGTAACATGTTGCGAGCGATGACTCAGGTACAATCTGATTCATTTCAAACAATTGCCCTGATATATCAATGTCTGAGTTCCCTTGGAAGCAAGTCATGGCTAAACTGTCTCGAATGCTTTTGACAGGTCTGTATAAATAGCATCTACTTGGTGGCCAGCTTCAATAGATGAGAGTAGGTAACGCAGAGATTAGTTGCCGTTGAACGTTCTTGATAGAAACCATGTTGATACGGTGAGATGTAGTTTTTTAAGTGGCAAACGGTTCATAAGTTAGAATGGATTCAAACAGCTTTGAAATGGTGAAGTTTTTGATAAGAGAAGGTCACGTTTCCTACATGAAATAGATTCGAGATCATCAACAAATATTAAATCGAGGATGGGGTGACGAGAATTAAATAATTAATTTATTCAAGACGACACATTGTGTCAATAATAGTTTATTATTATAGGTACAACGATATCGTATTTCAAGCGCCATTCGATAAGTGGAAGATTGAAGTCTCCACATATTATAAACTTGTAGTTCTGGTATTTGTTCCTTAGTGATTCGCATAACTTACAAATAGACAAGTAACTTTCCAGTGGTGAATGAGGATCTGATGAGAATATGCATCCAAGTACAATTTACTGATTTTCGTTTGATCCAAATATATGATCCAGTACATCGATGCTAGAGTATGTTTAGTAATAGTTTGCAGATAAGATGTTATCGCTATTAAAGCTCTCCTACTTTCACAATTTAGTGCAACGTAGTTTCTGTCTTTTGAAAACGACGTATTTAAGATCGAGGAATTCAGAATTATGGAAGGTATTGTTGAGCCATGTTTCGTTCAACATTATTATAATTATACCAAAATTGCAAAAAGAAGCATTAGTTAACATTTCAAGTGACTTTGTACGTAAACCATTATCGTTATGATAGTAAAGTGTAATAAGATCGGTTTGGGATACTATTGAATCTCGTTTGATGAGACTACAAAATATTTGTATTAATCGCAATTTGCATATAATATTTACCTGTAGAATGAAATTAAAATTTGATAGAGGATGGAGGTATGTGGAAGCAATTATTTGCTAGAAGAGTTCAAAGAAATAAAGTTACGTTTCAGTTCGAGTAACTAGAAGCCGCAGTTAGTTATCAATCAGCAAGAACCTCAAAATGGCAGATATGTCGTTTAAACAACTATGGTTCCTGTGGGATCTTTCAGCTACTCGATCATTTAGATTTTCTTCGCAAACTAGTAGACTTCCTCCTGCTTATCTAAAAATGATTGAATTTGGCATCATCATTTGATCTATTGGTATCATTATCACCAGTATTTAAGTTCTAGCATAATTATTTTCTTCTTGAATTGAATATTTTAATGAATAGAAAATTATCCTTGTGAGAATAGATAAAACAAGTGGGGCCTGGAATAATTCGTATTCATTGATCCCATGTTTTAAAGAAAAGGATATCAGTTACGAGAGTGTTCCATAAAACGCATAACGACAGTCCACTTTAATAAGCTTTTTTTGTTTGCAAGCTTTTGTTTGAAAAGTAATCCTCTCGAAACCATCGAAAAGTTCGGGCTTCTTAAAACTTAGTTGTGGTGTTTATATTCAGCTCACTACATGTGTGTAAACCCTCACAAGTTACAACTTTCATAGTAAATAATTAAACACGTGTCGAAGCGGACGGTGTGGCTCAAGGGGCTATACTGCTATAAATTAGGCGATTGAGGGATATAACGTTCGTAAGTGGTGTCATTAGGGTACAACAAAACAGAAAAGCTGGATACTACGTTAGTGAAAATCAAATAATGTGTATGTGTATGCTTGCTGAGGCTGAGCATAAAATTCCTATGGTTATGTTAATTGTTACATCAATTTTTCCATTGTTGTTATCATCAGTACATATTTTTTTCTGCTACAAGTGTTTAATTGATGTACAGGATGATTTAGTTGGGGCGAATAAAACTGCATAAGGTGATAAATCATCAAGAGATTAGTGGAGTTTGTATGATAAAAACTAGTACCATAGGCGTAGCATAAGGGGATTACACACGCTACAAAGTGTACAAAAATTACAGCTTTTCCGGCATAACCCCGGAATTTTGTGAGATATAATGATAAAAATGTTAGTAGGACGTACAATTAGCATATACAGGGGGAACATTTATAGAAGTAGAGGATGGTATTTCATACCTGTTTATTCTATTTATACTCTTATAGAAACGTAACCTCGAAACATTTTTCTGCATTAAAGCAAAAGCACAGTAAAGTGCATTTATAAAAATGAAATAGTTTACGGGCAATTTGAGTAAAAAATTCCATTGTCTTTGGGTTGAAATGCCACTTACCATTCACCGAAACAACCCCAGTAAATGATATATGAAATAACTGTATAACCAAGAAAATGTATCTTATTACTTCCTCACCCCTTAAAGTGAGGAAGTGATGTATTCCGGAAAAAATTTTGAAAATTTTTATTGCATTTATGGACGAATCTCGACGAAATAGACGATACACAAAATTTTAGACAAAAAAATGTTCTGTCTGTGTGTGTGTCTGTCTGTGTGGTTTGCGATAGCAGCTACAGTTTTTGAGATAAAGCTTTCAAATTTGGTACACACATTCTAGAGGTCAAGGAAGTGATTGAGTTCGTTGATTAGCAAAATCGGTCCAATGTCTAAAAAAATATTAGTGACATTCCACCAATGTGGCTTTTTTGAAACGTCAAAATGTGACTTTTATGGAACGTCAAATAATGTGACTTTTTTGAAACGTCAAAAATTACTTTTATTATAAACTTCACCACACGTCGAGTTTTACTACAGTAATAAAGTTCTGATCCCCAAGTAATTGGCAATGGTTTTTTTAATTTGTTTTTGTTTTTTTCTTTAACGATGTTACTGTTTACTGAGTGACATTTTGTTGGATTACACTTTTCAAAGACGGCAATTGTATTTTCAGTGAACACTTGACAAATCCCTTCACTAACAAGTTTCGTCTCTCACCATTTTCTGCCGTTCTTCTTGGTCTTCGATTGTAAATCCCACGTCCTCCTTCCTCCAGTAGATTTAAAAAAATCTCCCACAACAACGTTGTGACTTTTTACCTACCTCGTAATAACCTTGATAATCGTGACAGTTTAATATATACATTCTGTATATTTCTGCACCTATCACGGCAGTCAACAGTTTAAGATACCCTTGACTGCAGCATTTAACACATTTAGTACTTCTACGCCTTGCTCCATCAGTAACAAATAGTATGCATGTGAATTAACTACTACTTGCACAAATCACGGTCACCCCTACTTTTCACATTATTGAACAGTTTCTAGGGCTATGTATATTCCACAATACTTTCATCTTACAAGTTAGAGCTTGAGTTCCTGATAATCAATAAGTGGCCCAACCTTCGTACAATAATTTATTAGAAAATTGTTGGTAGTCCCTAAGTTACACCTAATACACACTAAATTTGCTGAAGCTACTTACTTAATATCGTTTAATTTATTGGCCGACCTCAGGTGTACTAACTTTACCAGAGATCCAAAGTAATTTTAAACACTATACTTATTGGGGATAGGTAGGAGTATGGGGTATGGGGAGAGCGATGCATAAAAATTTGAAAAATGACATAAAAAAGATTGCTTCAAATGGTGGTCATTTTTACTGTATTAGTAAAACATAAAATATTTATCCAAGTCAAAGCTTGGACGGAAAGTAATCTTATAATTTTATTTTCTAGGGGTTTATTTTTACTACAGAAAATCAGTGCCAGCCAATGTTGTTTTAGATAATGTCTTGGTGTATTAAAAATGCGAAATAGTCACAATGTTCATACATTAAAATTGGCCTGACAGATTCTGCACACTACCAACAACAACTGTTAGATTACATGCAATTTAATTTGAGGTTAGGATTTGCGACAAAAACCGAAACAATTATTTAAGTTCTCAACTAATTTCTAAATTTACACAACTTTTACAGTTTTGAAATAGAACAACGCCGTTATGAATATGGATGTTTCGACATTATTGCTCTTCATCAGCACATCGTAGCTTAAGGAATGTAATTAAACTGGTAAAATATCAAAGTTTACTCTGCTCAGGATGTAACTTGATAAAACAATTATTGTTAACGAGTTCAAAGTTCTTGTTGCAGTTATGTCCTCTTCATGGCATCTAACGTATCTGCATTTCGCTTTAACAATAAATTACTGAAACAGTAATAAGTAACTCCATATGTCACTAGTCGGGCATTTCCAAGTACAAGCCGCCCACTAGACTTACCTGTTCTGTACCGATGATGGTCAACAGTCAGAAACCGGTCATTGGATGACGTAGTGCTTCCTGCTCACATCAAGAGTCCTCAGAGTGGGATGAATCTCCTAGTAGTAGCTTATTTATAACCCGTGCGACTTTACATTCCTTAAAATTATGTTTAAAAACTATTCGCCATGCAAGTATATTCTGCTGTTAGTAGTTTTTTTTTATCTTTTATTTATTTGAGTATCAGAGAAATCGACTATTACAGCAATTTTTACTATTTGTCCTTTTAATATTTAATCCAGTATCTTATCTATTATGAAATAAAGAACTGTTGTCCAAATACCTTTAGTTTTATAAACAGATATTTTCCAAATCACCATATTGGTATTTCAGCGATACAGTGGATCAAATAACTAAATGCTGGAATATCATTACACCATACTGATGCTCTTTGTTTCATGCAACTTAGTTACCTAAATAGAACACACTTGGTACACATATTTTAATGCTATTGGATAGATGTAAGAGCCAAGGTTGCCAGTGGTGGCTGGTGGATTTAGGTTATATTATATCTTAATATTAAAGCATGGAACCCAAGCTATATTTTAAGGCATGACTATCGGTACTGAATGAAGAATTTTTGCATGAAAAAAATTAAGAAAAACAATTGAGAAAAAAAATTACAAAAATGCCTGCCATCCCAGATTACTTCTAGACCATTCGTAAAATATTTGCAAACTATTTTTTTTTTCGTAATCAGAAGGAACATTTATTACCCCGTTTTTTTGGTTTTCGAAAATTTTGATTTTTGTAAAGTTATGACACTTTGAAATCTAACTTCTTCATCGTGTAAATTTCAAAATGTCATAACTTTACAAAAAAATCTAAATTTTCGAAAACCAAAAAAAAAGGGGTGACAAATTCTTCTTCTGATTACGAAGAAACAAAACAGTTTACAAATATTTTACGAGTGGTCTAGAGATAATCTGGGGTGGCAGCGCTTTTTGTAACTTTTTTTTCTCAATTTTTTTTTTCACTTTTATTTCTGCAAAACTCGTCGTGCCTTAAAATATTGCTTTGAGTCCATGCTACAATACTGAGATATGATGTAACCTAAATCCACCAGCCGCCACTGAAGGTGGCACAAATTAACAAGAAATATTCTTCATACCAGCCACCTACTTCCCTAGATATGTCTCTTAGTTAGTAGCATTTAACCTTCCTCGAATTTAGCATAAATTAAAGCTTCAAAGTTCCAAAGCTATCAGAACAATACAGACACCCCCAACCCCCTTCACCCTTGACTGAAAGTCGACAAGGTATAATCAGAAGTTCACGTTGGCATTCAATGTGGTCTGTATGTGAGTTAAACTAATGCTATTTAACAGAAAGTTACTCCCAGTTATGCTTCAGTCGTCCGGACCACGTGATGTATCTGAGTGTCAGCGATGCGAGATGCCGGAAATGTCCCCAGAGGGCCGTAGTCTCTTCAGTGCTGCACGCTTCTGCCGTTTCGCTGTGAAATATATATTTAACTCACCTGTAATTACCTACTTCAAAGTTTACTGCCGAATTAGGATACTTTATATCTTTATTTTTTTGCTCGACTTTGTCTGGTCTGGTGATATCGTAACTATTTATGAAAAAGTACGATGTGTTGTTACCCGGGTTTAAGAGGCTAGAACTTCGATTCAACTATAGTGTTTTCGTAAATTCTATAGAGCAGAGCAAAAGATTTGTCAGACCAGACCATTTATTTAAATACAGGGGGCACATGCAAAATATAAAATCTGTACACGTGTCTCAAGCAATGTACACACACCCGACTCTTTCGTTTGAGTGATCAGGCCGCCTTGTATAAAAATAAAAACCTTGTCGGAAATCGCTGCAGTGGACCATATAATTAAAATAGTTCATAACGTATACGAGACGAATGTTAAAACCGTTAACACGGAAATCGAAATGCATTTAATCTTAGACCATCCACTTATCTTATTATTTCTATAAACATGGTATAGTGAGCGTAACACGCAAGAAATACTTTCGAACAGCGGGAGAAAATGTTTGGAGTAAGACAGACCAGCGAGTAAGAAAGATATTCATTGTTTTTATTTGGGTGTTGTAAATACAATGTTTTATACGGAAAATCACAAATAATCCATTTGTGAGTTTTTTTTAATTAGAACTTTAATCAATATCTATATTTGTAAAAAATTAATAATATATTGTTTAATGTTTATAAAATCAGATCATATAAATAAAGTATGTAAGTGGTCTAGTCGGGAAAAAGCTTCGGATAGCTGTGTCACTCTCTAGAAAGTTTTTATACATGCGCCGCTGAATAATTTTGCTCTTGACTATACCTTCACTGGACGTTTTATTCACCAACTTCATTGAGGTACGATTCCCGATAGAGGTAACAATCCTTGCTCCATTTGTAGTGACAAAGATACTTATTTAGAAAATTCATTTTAACCAAATAGTACGGAATAAAAGTTTGAAACTTGCTGAGCATAATTATGAAGATTCATTCCAGAAGACACGTATAAATATTACCTCGAATTTTACCGATTGATATCATAATTCAGGAGCTAATTACGTTCAAATTTCATTTATACTTACAGTATAAATTTTCCCTACATAAAGTGAAAATTAATTAAAATAGATATACATGTACCCTCTAGTACACTTTCAACTACTGATCCTCCAAATTTGGTGTAATTTGACCAAACCGTATGGAAGAAATAAATTTTGAAAAATTACCTTACAGGCACTAGTTCGATTAGCCCTCTTAATTACAACATAACTTTACCTAATGATTGTTTTTCATACCTAAAATGAAATGTATTGATATATAAGAGAAAATATTAATAATCATCAATATAAGTATTGGTTTTCTTAATCAAATTATTTCTTCTTTATCATTGTTGTTCCTACGCATGCACGCCATTGAATCCGCATTCCCTCACTCCACAGAATTTACAAAAATACTATACAACCTCTACTTTAGATTTTGTTTTTTTTTTGTAGTTAGTATAAAACATTATTTTCTCATGAAAACATGGAATTTTCAAAGAAAATGAAATTATAAAAAATATTCTTTCCTTCAGAATTTAAAAAAAAAAAAAAAAAAATCGAAAAAAAGTAAGGAAAGAGAGATAATAAATAAGAAAATACTTCAAAAAGAAAAATGGAAAAAATGTAAAATACATATAGGAAAAAAATGAATGTGTTTATAAAGAGTTGTAAACAACATCGTCGAGGCATGCTGAAAACCCTGTTTATTAGTTCTTGTCGAATTTACTGCTATTCCTAAAGAATTGCGATAAAAAGTTCTTCAATATTTAGAGATGGTACAGGGCGATCAGAAGGACGACGTTTCAACACATCCCACATATGCTTAATAGGATTGCAATCTGGGGTGCAAACCGGCTATATATCATCCTAAAAAGCAGATTATTTTTATAAACTAGTTTACTATGAATAATCGCATTATCATCCATGCACATAAATCCATTACCAATTTCATTTGCAAACTGAGGAACGTTTTCTTGCAAAATCTCAAGATACCAAGCAGCTTTTACTAGCTGAAGAATATTGAAAGTTCCCTTCGACCACCAAAATAAATTCCACCTCACATTCTCACGGAACATCCTCCACATGAAATTCGATTGACTGAACAATTTTCTTTATATTTTTCTTCAACTATTCGCCAAATACGAGCTCGGTTATTATCGAGATGCAAAGCGAATTTAGACACATCAGTAAACAAAGCTCTGGGACTCCTCTTGCAAAACTCAATTCACGTGCTCTTGAGCGAAAGTTAAACGATTTTTTCTGTGGTCTGTTGTTAATTTAGGGTGCCTATTAGGCCCCCGAGCATTAAAATGCGCTTCAACAATACTTTGATTTATCCATAGTCTTTGAGCTACATTTCTATGTGATAAGCTCGATTCCCGAATCTCAATTATTCTGTACTTTTATACTAATTTAAAACACCGCATATAAAAAAACGGCAAAAATGCAGCGCCTTACAGTTGGAAAAAAAATCGTAATTTTAAATTTAAAGCAGATAGAGTAGATGTGTTATGTTTCACCCTGTATATTTTTTTAACGAAAGTGGCTGAGCGTTCCTGAAAATTACAGCGAAACGCTTACAACAAAAATTTTGAAAAAAATTTCTCAAATCCATAAAACTATCTAGGATTATTACTGTTTAAAGCTCACTATAATTGTGGGCCCCTCCAGTTTCCAGCAGAATAGTTATTAATATTTGTTTCTCCTAAGAGTTCGTTGTCACTCCCTGTATAGAATGTATATATCCCTTAGATAAAAAATTAAGCCCATTTATAAGTTCAGAGCAAAAATTTGTCGTAGAGGATTACACCAACAAATCTCGCCATCTCGGCCTCGCCATGCCAACTCGTTAAAAGCATAAGCCTTAAGGTTTTGTGATCAATAGTTATTCGGTTATCATTTCGGAAGTTTCAGAAGACCTCGGGAATCTGGAAAATCACTTGCTCAGTCGATAAGTCTTGGCGGACCTCATCGTTACTCTAATAGCTGTTTGTTTTATATGTTTTTGATAAATTGAAATGAAAAGATTTAAAGCTTTAAACGAAAAAAGGAACACCGTTATCTTTTATTTCAAAATTAAATTCATTCTATGAATTGTCTTTTTAAAACTACTTAAGAAATTGTGAACAACACACGTTATACCCGTAATTTATTTATTACGAATATTTTCAAATTCATGCATAACATAACCAAATCTCCCCGAAGTTGACGTTAAGAGTTTGAACAACCGGAATAATCTGATTCTACAAAATGTTTAAATATTTCTCGGCATTTAAGTTACCGTCATGAAAATAGGACCAATGACATGATCACCTAAAATGCCTGCACAAACATTTACTTTTTGTGGATATTGAGTACGTAATGGCACACTCAAATGTTTATTTTCCCTGGACCAATATCGACTTACAGAGGATTATGTCGGCCATGTATGGAAAAAGATGTTTCATCAGTGAATAAAATATTATTGATGCTATTTGCCAAAATGTTGAAACTTGGATTGTAAAAAAGATAATATGCACATTATGTTCAGTACGACTGAATCGATAATGTTATTTTTAATTGTAACTACTGTGTTCAGTAAAACCAAAAATAAATAAAACAAAAATACTCACCAGTTGAATAATCACTTCAAAACTTTAAAACATCCACGTGTTTTTGCATCTTAACAAAGCAACCCCACCCGGGTTTATACAATTTTTGCTCATTTTAGATAAAACGCTTGAATAGGCCGATTTTATTTTGAAGGGAGGCACTTAAATTAACCATTTTCATTGGTGCAAACTCAACCTCTAAATGGGAGTGATATATTTACCCCCAAAATTAAAATTAGGAGATGGGTCAAGTTGAGGTGTCGAACATTCTGGAGCATTTGTGGAGGAATTGACGGCATTCTTGCATGATGCGATCGTCGGCTGAATATGAGAATATTTTTGCTGTGTTTTTAGATTTAGATAATAGGGGCTATGCATCATTGTAGACTCTCATAAAATGTGAACATGCAAACGAGGGTGCATCTGTAAACCTCTTGCGGTCCTGAATACTGGACCCTGCCAGGTGAATCGCCTCTATTGTTGATATTCTGTGTTTGTGTTCTTTCATTGTCGCCGAGTTTGACGCTATGGCTTCCTCCAACGGCTTTATCTGTCGTGGGTACGTCAAGGCGAATGTCTTGTTTTGTGTTGAGCTGATCAAGTGAATCAGACTGAGTAGATAAGCTACTAAGTCTAAATTCGAACGTTGTTTCCACTCTAGCCTATGATAGAGCCACTTTCAAGTATGACATGAATATTACGATAATATATAATTATATTAAGGTGATGTTTATGTTATGTTGTTTTATTTATAATTATAAAGAATGAGTTTTTGCCTTTTTATCTCTCTTCGCTTTTAAAACGAAAACTGATTAATAGATTCTGATGAACATTATGGGAGTGTCTAGCAGTTGAAAAATTATATTACATTCCGTGTATTCAACATTTCATTGAAATTGATTTTACTCCAAGTCTAAGAAGGAATCTGGATAAGACACTATGACATTGAATTAACTACCTAGATTACGCCTTCCATTCCCAATTTGGCCAGTCAATTTGTACTTATTAGGATGTGGCTTTCAGAGCCTACTGCACATTAAGCTAGATATTAGGCAAGGTGAATGTCTGGAGTCTAACGCAAGTTGGTTATCTGTGTTTTCGGCAGGGTTGGACCCTGCTATTGAAAACTGCGGCTTTGTAAACAATAATTAAAGAGTAAATTGAAAATATTGATATTAATTTTAAAGGGAAAATTGAATGAAACAATATCAACAAAATGCGACTTCCACCCTTAGCCATCTTATGCACAGACTATTTGTAATATCTTATTAAGCTCTAACATTAGTCGTTGGTACAAAAACAATTTAAAAAATGTTGTGCACCGATTTCCAAAATATCTTGTTTTCACAGCTACTGAAACATCTATGCAAGGGGAATTATAGAGGGTGTCTCGCTTTTTATTGGCAGGATTTCAATAGTCGTTAGAAGGTCTCATTTTAAGAATAAAATGTGCTCTAAATATGGACACGGATTTAAGTGTTAGTTATGAACAGAAAGTTTTAAAAATATTATATCTATGAAAATGACATTCTTTCATCTTCCAATAATATTTCACTTAATAGTAATTTTTCAATATGCCAAGCTGTTTTCGAGATAATCGCCGTGGAATGATACTTTTAAATCATATAGTTCATTTATACCCAGTAATACGACTAAATTTCATGTTATCAACATTAAGATTTAAGAAATTTGGAATTAATTTTGATGGACCGTTATACTACCTGATGTTAAAAATTTGAGAAATAAACTTAAATTAAAATTTCCCCTTGGAATACGACACTGGCGATATTAAGCTTAAGTCTGAACTTCCTGAATTCTGAATATATCAAAACCAGTTTTTCATGGATTTCCTACATTCCCTGACAAACTGTTCCCAATATGGCACTTAGGAGACTTATAATATATTGTCTGTGGAATGTATCATGGATTTCATTTTACTTAAAAATATATAGATCTCTAGAAGAGCTTT
This sequence comes from Rhamnusium bicolor, assembly GCA_029963845.1. Taxonomy (NCBI): domain Eukaryota; kingdom Metazoa; phylum Arthropoda; class Insecta; order Coleoptera; family Cerambycidae; genus Rhamnusium; species Rhamnusium bicolor. Next base: position 230,870 of record JANEYF010003945.1, on the reverse strand, counting down.
ATTCACTAACAGAAAAGGAAAACTAACAGTAGTACTCAGTATTTGCTAAATGCGATTATTTACTAGTGTTCGCATACGCAAAATACCGCTGGAAAATTTTGTGAAGCCATGTTTACATATTCAATAGCAACTGCTAATATACTATGTATAGTGAGTAAATCTGCTTGTGAATTTTCAAAATGTTGCTGACTCTTCCTTATAGATTTGGACACTTTGGAGTCGAATTTGAAAACGACAGATTTAACTTCAAGGAAATGTTTATTATAATAAAAAAGGTGTTTGCAACTATATCTCCCATAATGTTAATACCGGTTGTGGCGGTTCTCTGATTCTTAGTCAGACTGTGAAATTCTTTAATACGTTTTGAAGATTTTACAAAAATTATCTTTGTATTTGCTATTTGCAGGTACCTGACGTTTGGTCTCTCCACGTTACTAACCCTCCGCAAAAGCAGACCGCTGTCACGTGCTGCACTGGTAACAACGCAATTAGATGTTTGTATTATACATATTGTAATTAACATAAAATTTTATTTACTTAATTACTATGGAAAAAATGTTATTCTAACGTCGTGTCTGGGGAATATCAATATCAATACAATATCGAAATATTATATAATGTAAGTTTTCATGCTTTAATCTAGTAATATGTGTAAGAAAGTGTTATATTAACCAAATATGATTTGACAAAATGTTTTCTTTCGTTGATAATATCATTTAAAATCTTATGTTGTTTTAACTAAAAGTAATAGGATTAATACTAAACATTTTACACAGCAACATTGTTTCTTCTGTCTTTTTTCTCATTAACTATAGTCATTGAAAACAAAGCCAAGTATTTTATCTTTACTGTTTTTCTCTTATTTTTGTATTGTGCTATTATTCTCATATTTTCCATACGAAATTAATTTAATTCAATTTTGCCTAACAAATTCCAAGCACTTTTAGCTATACTGGGAAGTAATATTGAGCCATATCGCTAGAAATAAAAGTTTCTTTGGAATATTTTAATATGGCGCATCAGATGCCGATAATCACAAAAATATTTGTAAGTCTGAAAAGTATGTATGAGGATATTACTCAATTTTCAATTCAACAGATGCTAAATTTTTCACAGAAAATAAGGAAAAGTTTCCAAGTTTTCGAGGGATGGGTACAAGGAGACGGTATATTGGATTGGTAGAGACTTTTTATTAAAATATGGAATCTATACTGGATGATAATTCTTTTTAATAAAATAGCGTTTTTCAACAAAGGCGGATAAAGTCCCGGGAGATTTTTCTTAAATTGTACGAACAGGATTGTCACGTGAAATACACTGCAATATAATATCAACACAATTTAGAAAAAAATGTCCAATGTTTTGTTTGGAAATATTTGACTGATTGATTGACTGACTGAAATGTTTCTGCAGCAATGGATTCGAGGAAGGGGCGCTATTGAATAGCCACTCCAATCTCCAGATATGATCCTTCTGGAATTTTATTTGTGTGGTCATTTGAGGAGTCACAATAATCAAATGATCCCACAAATAAAAATCCAGAGTGGCCACAACAGAAAACGGGATAGCTATTCATACCATCCCTTCTCCCAATCCATATTTGTGGAAATTCTTGATTTCATTAAAAACGAAAAGAAGTTGATATCATTTCTGCTATCAATTGGAGGTAGTATCAAGTTCTTAATATCCAAAATTTCTGCAGGTAACAATTATATTCACTAGAAAATCCCTCCGAAATAACGAAATAGCTTGTTTCTATACTGATTAACTTCGTATAAAATGATATTTATTCATTGTCTTTTACTAATGTAAATAAGTGATAACTAAAGCTGCAAATCGTTTCTGTGTATCATGGTCGTAGAGTACAGATGTACTTACTGTCGCCGGCATTCACCTTGACCGCGTAACTCTTTCTCCAGTCCAGTCTATTATTAGCTTTCGAGTTGTGTACACGTTAAGTCACTTGGGCGTATTGCATATTGTTTTGTGTTTTTATTTTATTTGTTGTACTGTATTGTTGATATTAATTTAATAATAAAGCATGGAAGATCTACGTAGGGGTAGAAAACGGCCATTTGCTGACAAAGTGAATAAATTCATAGGTGAATTCCTGGATTTGTTCTATGATGGTGCTAAAATAATTTGTAAAGTGTGCGAGAAAGATTTGATGTGCTGGGATAAGCGTGATTGTGGACTTCACGTAAATAGTGTACACCATAAAAATAAAAAAAATGGCGTGCCTTCGACAACACAGTTTATGTTTGATTTGCTATTAATGCTGATTGCCTGTGATGTTTCGCTGCACATATTCGATAAACAACCATTTCGAGAGTTCTGAAATAAATACAATGCCCAGGTGAAGTTATCAAGTCGCACAACGTTATGTAACTATCCACCAACTGTACACGTAGACATGGTAAATAAGATGAAATGTGAATTAAAAAATACAAGGCTGTGGTTATCTGTTGATGAGACAACAGATTGTAAAAATAAATCTATTTTAAATGTTATAGTACGAGTACTGGACCCTCTTAAACCGACAGTTCCACTGTTACTAGCTAGCAAAAGACTAAGTCAGTGTATTAGCGAAACAATTACCAGGGTTGTGCTGGAGACGTTATAAAAAGTCAAGTGTTAATGTTTGTGACTGATGTCGCTGTGACAATGCGTTCGGTAGGCCGTTCTTTGCAAGAACAAGGTTGTACGTTTATACATGTTATGTGTAAAGTGCATGCTTTACATCTTGTGGCAGAAACTATTCGAAAAGATTTTCCAGAGGTGGATGCATTAATAGCAATTACAAAAAAAGTGTTTCTTAAATCTCCTAAACGTGTATTCATAGCAAGTGTCCCAGTATTGCTGAACCACCACAGCCGATTCTTACACGTTGGGGAACATGGTTGCAGGCAGCTTTTTATTATGCTAAATATTTCCAACAAATAAAAGCTGACATACTACAATTCAATCCAGATGAGGCTGCAGCTGTTAAGAAAAGCCAGACAAAATTCGAAGATATTTCCGTTGAAACAGCTTTAAGAAATATTGCGAAGAACTATAAACCATTCCATGAAAGCGTACAAAAATTAGAAAAGAGTGCGTTATCGTTAGCGGAGTCACTGCAAATAGTGGACGAAGTAAATCTACTGCTACACGCTATAGGTGACGCACGAAATGAGCGCGTTAAACAAAAGTTCGCAAGTGTGTTAAATAAAGACATCGGTTTCACCAAATTAAGACAAATATGTGATGGTGCAGCCCCAGATCCGTTAAGTGCGGTCAAAGACTATTTTACGTATGCGTGTATTACATCAGTAGATGTCGAACGGTCGTTTACAAAATATAAGAATATATTTTCACCAAAGCGAACATCACTCATGGAGACAACCATAGAAACATACCTGATGCTGCAAAATGGTTACACATCGTCTCCAGTTTGTGATAAGCAAGCTAGTTCATCAAGCTAGTTAAGAGGGTAAGTTTTACATACATTGTTATAAATTGTAAGAGTTTATTGTTTCTCGTATTAGTTAATTTCGCGTACGCCACTGTCCCACACAACGTTTTTGACAGCCCTAGTGATAACTTTTACAGATACTATTGTCATTTTTATTTACAAAATACGTAAGTAAAAGAAAGTGAATAACATAAAACAGTTAAATTTTATTTCGTTCAGTATTGCAAAGAAAACTAATTTCCAACACTTTTTGCCTTTTTTGGATTTAAAGAAACACATCTAGTAGTTTGCTGATTAAAAAGAGTCTGTTCTTAGTCGTTTATAAACTTTTCCAGACAAAGTATTCATAATATTTTATTTTCCAGTTCTCTCAAGATGTAGCCAATAAACTTCTTAGAATTAAGACCAAGAACTTTAAATGTGTAGCACATAAAAAGTCGCCGATATGATGACCGCACAGGTAACTGGAATTACTGGGAAAATCTTTAACTACGTTAGGGAACTCCAATGGGAAAACGACAATCAAAAACTTACTGATAACATGGTTCTTCAATCGTAGTGCTTTCTTGATAAGTGTTTTGTACGAGTCAGTTTAAAGTCGATTAGAGTCCTGTGGGACTGAGGATCACTTTATTTTTTGACATTCATTGTTTTTAAAACACGTATATAAATACGTGCAAAATCAAGACATATGCCACGTCTTCTTTTATCAGTTGTACTGTGTGATCTGGAAAGTCCAGAATATTTTATTTTCGGTGTATAGCTGTGATTTTTATCTTTTTTCGATTATTTAAAGAAACATGTTATAGTATATATTCTAGTCTATCTGAAATAAATATAATTCTTACATATTGCTTTATTTCGTACATAGTCATGACGAATAATATTTTTTTCTAGAAAAAAAAATTAAAATAATTAAAGGGTGAATCCTGAATTCACCGATTCATTTACTAGAATGATATTTTTGTTTTATGTTTTTCTCTTTATTATAAATATTATATATAGTTAATTGTCCCTGTCTCTGTTTGTCGTATTTTATCAGTATTGCCAACATATGTGACATTAAATTCCATTACTAAAATTATCCACGCGCGCATTCTTGGTAGTACAAAAACCTTACCTTGGCTCAACAAGCTGCACCGCTACGAGGGAGAGAGAAGACGTTGGTCTACCATTGCTCGAGCACGTCTCTGAATTGCCGATATTAAAACTCTTTTAACTCTGGGCACTGTGCGCTATTTTTTAGCTAAAATTAAGTGTTTGGCGTGACCGCCCCCTACAGTCCATTGCCGCTCCTTGGAGTTCCTGCCCAAGATCACTGGGATTCTGTGCAAGGTTCAATAAAACATGATTTTCTGTAGCAAAGCATTGAAATATTTATTGAGTTATAATGTAGACATTTGGGAGTTATGTACGGAACAACACATCTGGTGAATAGCCGCCACGGCTTTGCTGGCACATGCGTAATCTTTTGACGAAATTATGAATAACGGTGTTGCATATATGTGGCGGTATTTCGTTGATATAGCGTCTAATTTCGGTCTTCAATGCTTCGGTAGCCACGAGCTTGTTGGCATAAACTTGTGACTACAGATAACCCCACAGCTAAAAGTCCAAAGGTGTTAAATCGCAAGAGAGTGGCGGCCAATTCTATTCACCAAACCGAGAGATGACATGACCGGGAAAAGACACGTGCAAGACCGTCAATGTTTCACGAGCGGTATGGCAAGTAGCACCGTCCTGCTGAAGCCACATGTCGTCGAGAGCAATATCTTCCAATTCAGATACAAAAAATTGGGTTGTCATAGCACGATAACGTTCTCCATTCACCGTTACTGCATTACTTGCCTCGTCCTCGGCCCAATGATTCCTCCAAACCACAATCTACACCAAACAGTAACACGTTTTGGATGTATTGCTTTTTCATGAATCATTCGTGGATTTTCTGAGCCCCAAGTGCGGCAGTTTTGCCTATCGACGAAGCCATCGAAGTGAAAATGGGCCTCAACACTGACAATTATTTTTTTCGCAAAATCGGCATTCACTTCTTGTTTTTCAAGGATCCAGTTGGTGAACTCTCTTTGCTGTGCATGGTCTGTTGGCAGAAGTTGTTGAATCAATTGGATTTTGTAGGCATGGAGATGCAAATCTCGAATCGACGTCCTTGGACTCTCGGGCACGCTCTCGCGAACTGCCGTGATGTTTTGTACTGAACACCCTCTACAAGCTCGTGTCGTGTGTTTTACATCATTAACTGAATCAGTATTTTCGAATTTTTCGGTTATTCTTCTAAAACAAAAACTTGAATTTTAATATACAAGTGAGCGAAATTCAAAAAATTTTACTTACAGTATTCCGTATGTGTGCGTAATTAACATTACGTGGCAGAATCAGTCACCTAGATCCCTCAGTGTAGGGATAGTTGCGCATAAAAATTACATCAGGAAAGCTGAAATTGCTTGCATGGTCTCCAAACAGTTCCTAAAGATTTAATACTTGACATATTAATTTGGTTAATATAGGATCGCTCTATATTTGTGAAACACTTTTTTAACTTCGTAGATCAATAAATCTCTAGTAATAGCATAATAAATATATGTATTTCTAGCTGGTGATTCGTGCATTTTGTCGTAGTGATTTTTTTCCTCAAAATATACACGCAATGACAAAATACAATTTCTAGTTCTATTTATATGATGTACGTTCCAAGATTCCCATGGGAAGTTAGTCCGGAGGCTGCAGTACGTTATCCCATTAGTTTAGGGTAAAACGCCTCGCTCAGAAAATAAAGTTTTCAGTGTTTTAAAATCTAATCAAAACTTTAATATTGCCGGTAAATTAGCAAATTACATTACAATATCCGATTTAATATAACATGATTTGTTCTGGAAACTGGTTACAGGTATCAAACGCCACGCGGATAGAAGTTATTTAATATTAGAAAGTTTTCATAAAATAATATTTGAACTTCAAGCTTTCAACACAATAAATTATATCTGTGTTGATATCAGAATTTGTTTCAGCTGCATTTGTTTTTCTCTGGTTGCGCTATGTATTGGTTTATGCATGGACTCTTATTTTTTAAATCCTAAGAAAAACCGCTTCCGAAGCATTAGCACCAAACGTAAAAACAATGTTATTTATTTGCAGTATATAATGTCGGGTTACTTTAATTTTTATTAAAAAGAACCAAAAAGTTAATAGCAAAATACATTTATTCAAAATAAGCAATATTTACGACTCTCTTCTCTGGGCGGGGAAGCAAAATGATTAACCAAATAAATCAAATCAACGTATAACTAGATAAAAAAAGAACAAAGTCCGACAAGGCAATCGCCTATATAAATTGTACAAAAATGTAAAACAAACTCATTTATTTATTATTTGGGCGCCACTACCTTTTATGATTAAAATATAATGTTTTTCCTTAACTTACAAACAACGGGCTATCATTATAAGATGAAAAAAAATGTGTGCCGAATATACGGCCTGGGCCTTAAGGAACTCCAGCAAGCTCAGCAACTTCCACAAGTAGCATCGCCTTTCCAACAAATTTCTAGCACAAACGTTACAACACAGCTCCACTCTCTATCGCGTCTCGAGCCTGGCTCGAGTGTGTCTGCTGCGTTTTCATCTTTTTTAGCTGAAAACACCATCGAATTCGTTCCTAAATGCGCGCGACGAGACCGCTTCGTAAATAACTTTTTTCTCCCGCACAGTAGCGGAGCACTAAATGGCTATTACAATAGGGTTTAGTTAAACTATTCTATTCGAATTTGAAATTTAACTGATAATTCAAATCATCTCCATATAATTTATAAGGAATATGATCCAAATTATTTATTTAAAAAAACGGACCGTTACAATTAATAACCCATAAATTTATAAACTTTAGGGATGTCCATGATTATGATCGGCTACATTTTAGAACTACTTTTTTTAGGTGAGTGTAGCTTTGTATGGTTCTGATAGCTATGAGCGAATCACTGAACCAAATTCTTTTACAGGTAAATAGCATAGCCTGAAGGTTCTTTTAACGCTAAATTATTGATGAAAGCCTTTGTTTTTCCATGCGCTCTGGTAAGTTTTGTCAAAAATGTTTATTAAATGAATATGTCTCCAAAAGCATCAGAAATCCAACCTAAGTGAACATTTTAATTTAAATAGGAGGTTTTATTATATCTCTTAGACAAATTTTTACACAAACTTTGGTAAACTAGACCGTAGTACGGAAATTTTATACAGAAACTGTTGACACTGTAGCATCATTTTCTATCAGAATCCTGTTGTTTCTTTTTATTGTACGGACGTAACTTGACACAAGTTTTGTTTGGTGTATAACACAAATATCTACCTTGATAACAATCAGATCATGTGAGCAATTCATTAGGTTGATTTATATATTTGGTCCTATCATCTGTACCTATAAAGATAACATTTCTATTAAGTAACTTTTTGTTCTTTTCTTTTTCAATAACATGTAAAATGAAATTCTTAATATTAAGTAGGAACTGTAGTTTTAAAATTATTATTCGTCTAGTTACTTTTACCAGAGCATGATGACGGTTGAAAAAAGTCATTTCCTTTAATCATTTCCTTTAATAAAGAAGTAACTGCTCGTATTTATTTTTTATTCAGATTCACCAGACACATCTAAGCCAACTACAAAACTGAGCCACAAATTGACTGTTACGGTAGACTGATCTCGAAAAAAGAAATTCTCAACAAAATATCTTCCCGCACATTCGATTACAAATTTGTCTGAATCATGTGGGTGACCCGCTGATTTAGCTGCAAGCCGCAATGCCAATCTGAACATTGTTCCAGCGTCCTCACGAATTTTCGGTTTCATTCTAAATTCACACAATACTGTAATAATAACAACAGTTCATTTGCGTGCGTATATGATAATTGACATTAAAATTATTTATCGAAAATACGTAATTTTATACGGGATATATCGTATCGTTTTTCTGTAATAACATTTTTGATATTCATATTTTCCTTTCTCAAATAATATGTTTATAATATAGGTAACAGATTTGGAGCATGAAAAAAGTTTTTCGCCGTCTTTAAAATGAAAAAGATATAAATTTATGTAAGTAAATGGGACGGGAGTATTCTATTTACAGTGGAATTCGAACCTCAATTTTTTTAAGTATAGAGTTTAATGGAAAGTGTTCTTGGTAAACAGGTCTCAAGCTTGTGCTGGTATATATGTTAGGTTTGATAACTAGATACGCTAATCACTAAGTTTTTAATACACAGGGTACTAGGAAGCTTTAATTTTTTGTTTGTATTTGAAAACATGATTTTGAAATACAGGTGCGTTTACTGACAGAAAAGTCATTATTTTGATCTCATTTGAAGTTCCTGATTAACCAAAAGTGGCATGCACCAACTTTGTTGCTTTAAATAGGACTATGATACGAAGCTGCTTGTAGACACGAATCATGCTTCGAAATAATTAACTTAAAAAAAGTAGTAATTGAAATGGTTGCAAAATTTAAATTTTTAATACAAAAGTAGTTAAGTGGGAAGGTGAGCTCACCCCCACCACTTTTCATTTACATTCCTCCTTCTTTTTTACACTGTTGTGCGTAAGCTGACCCATTTTTATCATGTTTGTTCAACAGGCCAGGCCTATTCTTAAGAAACATAATGAAAAAGATCATGTTGAAAACAGATTCTTCAATACAGTAACGGTAACGGAGAGCGGCAAGTAGATAGTGGTAGGTTGAAAAAATTTAAACTATTTGAAAACATAAACTGAATTTCTAACACTAAAATATTTAAGTGGGAAGGTGAGCTCTCCTCCACCACTTTTCGTTTATACTTCTCCCTCTCTCTTACACGATTATGTTTAAACTAATCTACATTTATCAGGTACGTTTAACAGATCTCTTCTAAAAACGTTTAGTAAAAAACCGTAGTCAAAATTAATTAAGTAATTTCATATAGATCCGTGTAACTATAAGAGGGAGGGACAAGAGGAAAGGGTCGGGAGTAAACTCAGCTACCCCCACACCTACTCACAAAAGCCATTTTAACTTGGATATTTTTTTATTGGAATTGACTTTGATATCAATAAACTATTTTCTTTTTAAAGGCATCCGTTAATTTTACTTCAATTATCTAAAAGAGCACATGATTTATATTTTTTATAAATAATATTCATTCAAGTCGGCTGCAAAACCGTTATAATATTTTTTTAAGTCATAAAATTTCTCTTTCGTCGGAATTGCTTGTCATAATTTTTAATTTATTTAAATTGAAGGAACATTGTTTAGCAATAAGGAAGACATTTCCGCCTCTTGATACGAATTATATTTCTGGAATTTAAATATATCAATTTAAATCAAGAACCTACAATCTGCTTGCTTTATTGAGTTAAATGAGGATGATTCGGTAGTCCGGAAAAAGAGGAATTAATTAATTTGGATTGACGTGGGGGTAACAGTTCATCAGTGCGTTTAACAGAAGGCACGTCGAGTACAGTCCAGTCGCTAAAGAAGTAAAGTTTAATAATACTGAAAGGAAAACAGAACAGAATCTTTGAAGTGTAGCATTATAAGATTTCATTCTTTGGAAATTCTCCCTCCGTTTACTGTAGCGTACTCGAATTTCATTAATTTCTTAACTTTTATCTCGTACTTTGCAGGCTATAAAAAAATTAATTCGGAGGAAAATTGCTATACATAAACACATAGTGTAAAGTGCCTTGAAAATATGTTTTATGGTATCATATTGATTTAAATTGGTGCTGTGTCTCAAAACTTATTAAAAAATCCAGGTGTGGCCATCACAAGACTTTCTATAATCCGTATCCTGCAGATCTCGTTTCCACAAACACCAACACAGTTAATAATGTACTTGATGCGTATTTCGGTAACCAATGTGGCACCATCGAGAGATAATTGAAATTAGTTTTAATCACCTCCTGATGAAGTCAACTCGGTTGATTGATTTCAACTAAGATCGACTAACATTTTCTGGTTAATTCCAGAATATCAGATGTAAAATATCAGATTGACGGCTTATCTCATTTAGTCGCTAGGGTGTGTACAGACAGAGGGATATATACCATATGTATATCGCCCAGTGTGGCCAGTTAGTAAAAGACATGTTGTGGTCCGTTTTATCGAAACTGAACCAGTAAATGATGTATAAGTATTTCGTCCAAATATGGTGAGAATTGTGACCAACTAAATATAATGTATTTAACTTGGCCCTGAGTGTATTGGTGTATATATCGATCGATCCACACTTCTGTAGAGAATAAAAATATAAAGACGACCAATGAAAGCACTAAAATTTTCACGAATACAATAGATAAATCGTAATTAGTTGATTTACTTTTTGCTTTGCAACCACTATATAACTACTAGTTCAAAAGAAATATCGATCTATAATTAGCGAAAGTAGCTCTAAATTTTTCAAGCGACAATTTTACCTCCGGCCGTTCTTGGGCTGTAAAATTCAAAGCTTAGTTTCTTTGATCAGTTACTGGCAGCCAGCGCAAATTGCATAAAACGACAAACAGGCTAAAAGGCTGTTTCTTTTATAAATTACGGACTCTGAAGAATATTTAATGGACGTCTCTAAGGGCGCAATTGATGGCAAACTAGTAATTCCACTTTGACGTTCCTATCGAATATAACAACTTTATCTCAATATCAAAAGAAAACAAAGTTAAGTAAATACAATTCTGATGAATATGTAAATTTAATACTTTTAATTATTTATTCATGTAGTGGTGGGTGATTTACGCCGCATGGAGTACGTAAATTATTTTGCATGCGACTGCTATTTTTAAATGGATGTGTTATACATTTTACTAACTAGGTGTGTACGTATGTATATGTATATTCATTCATGTAGAATTTATGACGTTATCGTTAGATGTATTTAAAATATCATATCATATATTTCAAAAACATGTAGAAAGTTTAACGTAAGATACCTAAAAGACAAAGATTCTTTCTTCCAGCTACTTATCCAATATTTAATATTCAATACATTACTTTGTATAATAGTAAAAGATTTTACTAAGAGTCTTATCCCTCTATTCTTTAAAATTGATTAAAATAGTGCGAATTACAGAGGTAGAATACATTGCATGCTGAATGATTTTCAAACAATCAATTAAAAGACATGCGAATAATTGAGACAAACAATCATTATAAGTTTATCCAAATCTGAGTTCTCTCTTGTGGGCAGATACAAATACCATTCCCAGACCAGTTTCTGATTATTTGCGTTTTTCACTACGGAACAGGTATGCATCTACCAAGAAGGAGTCGAGTTAGTTCCGTAGGGCCAATATAAGTAAGAAACTTAAAAGGAACACCATCTAGTGTCAATAACTAATATCAGACTCAATATCATTCATAAAAATAATTAAAAGTAATGGCCCTAGGATGCTACCTTGCTGCATTCCCTTTTATATAACTAATTTAGACAACTCTGCTTTATATATGCATTGTTAGATATAGTCTGAATTTTTAGTAAAGCAATTTTAAAAAATACGATCTTGACAATTTGAACAAAATATATTCACTCTTTATACACTTTTCTAGTCAAGTGTCCATTCTCTACTACCTTCGTTTTTGGGTGTCACTGTCGCCAATGGCTCACAACTATGTTTATGTTTTGACTTCAGTACCAGATTTATAATCTTAGAATAGCGACAGAGAAATCCGCGAACGTTCATAATGATTTCTTTGTCTATTAAGTTTCATGAGTTGTTTTATTTAACAGTATATAAAGTGATACTTACATACAAACTTAATAAGGACGATTCCGATATAAGATTGCAATTTTGTGAGAAAATCAAGGAAATGTTAAACACTAATTTCTTAATTCCCTTTCTGGCACTGTAAATCGACCAGACTGTAGATTGCCTGTTGAAAATCCAGATTGAACTCAAATTGTCGTACACAAAGAATTAACCCATGAACAGGAATAAATGGTGGCGATATTATAGGGTCATTTTCCTTGATGAAATGAAAATTACTGTTTCAATTTATTGAGAAATGAGGTTTTTTCGGGACTGATTAATTTATATCCTGGTAAAGATGAAGATGTAAACAAGATGGAACACTAACCCATTATAAACTTCACGTTATTGAAATGAAACATTTGCAAAGAAATGGATGTGACGTCTATACTGGTTCTAATTAAAGTCCCTTAAGTAAAGAGCTTAGCTATAGGTATGTTATCTTTTTCATTGGGTCGAACGGTCACTTGGTACGCGACATTCATATTTGTCGAATTCACTGTTTGTTTACATTTAGTTTCTGTGTATTTTAATTTTCACTGGAGGGTTGTTGCTTATTTTAAATAAGTAGTTTAAAGGTATGGGTTATTGTTAACAGTAACAATTAGTCGTTGAAAACATGGTTCGTACTGCTAGTGTTTAATATTTTAATAGATAACAGTCAGTAGATTTTATATGAGGCATAGTTTTAGTTGTATAATATTAGACCTGGAGTGGGTTGGAACCTTTGATGTGAAGATAACACTGACGTAGTTTTCCACGAAACACCAAAACACTATGAACTCCACTCGACGCACGTTTCGGTAACCAAGTTGGCATCATCTGCAGGTAAAACTTTAATCACTGCTATACGCATTCTAAAACACGTACCGCTTCACTATTGGGAGCCCCAACTTGCATTCATCTACTGACAAAATTTATTGGTACTAGTATAGTCATATCTAATGACCACCATGTACTCCCGATTTTACATCACTCGATTTTTTTTTAGGTCATGTAGAGAAAACAAGGTATAATATGCAGCCAGGTCAGACAATTTAATAAGCCTAAAAACTCTAAAGTTTCTGAAAAATATTCAAGCTTTTCCTAATATTTATTTTGACATAAAGCCAACTGACTGATAACTCCTAGTGACTCTGCACGTTTCTAATGAACTTGTCTTGCGTAAATGAATAAAAATGAACATCCGGTATATCTCAGCATCATTTTGTTTTATTTGTTCCATGAACTCCACACATATTTTCAGTTTTATTTGGAAAGTAACATAATACCTTTTGACGTAAAAAATTACATCAAATAAACTGTCATAGGATTTCACAGTAAGTAGGAAATATGATATTTTTACCTTCCACAATAAATTTTGTTTTTCATAAGACCAGCCGTATTTTTTATTATTTACTTATATGTTTCTTACATCTTGACATTCCCTTTGTTACGTTGTACAATCAATTGTATATTTATACAATTTCAGGCATATTAGGTAAAGACTGTAATGATAAATAACTCCAAATATATGCAGTGTATATCCGTAAGGCTTAATGGAGAGAAACATAGTTTTTTATATTTTATGTAGTTGTACACAAATTCGGTTCAACTATTGTTGTTACAAAAAAAAGTGCTTTATGAACTGCTGTGAGTTTTTATTCGTAAGTTACGTACTTTGCTGAATTTTATAATTTCCAGGGGCGTGCGGTGAGTTTTAATACAGGGGAAGCAGTTTGTGATATAGGGTGATGGGTAGTGCGAAGCCCCAAGCGAAACGAGGCAAAAAAATTTTTAAGAAAAGAGGCGTGGCTTCCATATACTCATTTTAAAGCAAATGTCGAAAGCCGCAAAGTTATGATATCTAGAAAAAAGTATACTTGTAGGACCGCCACTCCTCAATAAACATAAAACATAAAAAACACCACAAAAATTAGACAACCCCCGATTCCAAAGCCGAAGCTGCACGGGCGAAGGTTACACTTATGAAAAAAACGCAGACACACAACCATACCCACCGACATTGCCAGTGCCGGTAGCGGGGATCGAACCCGCAACGAAATAGAGAGTTTGTTCAGTCATACTTGCCATCGTGCACTCTCTAGCCAACTATAAATCGAGCCGGCTAGTTAAGTAGTTAATATGCACATACAAATTTATTTATTTACAAATTTACAAATTTTCACAACTCGTTAACCACTGATTAACACTGTACATTTCAATATTAAAGTACCTATAGCATGATTTAACTTTCGTTTTTGAAAGTTTTAAATCAGGTGTTGGTCTCCCGTTTCCTAATAATATCCAGTGTATCTTGAAACGAATATGTTGAAAATCCCTTTTTCACAAATTGCACACCACACAAACGCAAATAATATTTTCCAGTATTAGGACCAGCTTCTATATGGAATAAGCAATTCTAAAACTGCTTATACGAGCACTAATGTTCAACGTTTTAAAAATCACTTGTCGTCGCATCACAGGTTTAGAAACACCAAAAAAGCTTTTACAAATATAGCACAAAAGCTGAGAATAATACTAGGAAGATTAATATTAAGTATAATATTAATATCGATATTAAAATCTATTAAACAAGACGCGAGAAAAAAACCATAAAATTTTTGTTTAAGAAGTTTTAGCCGTAGAGAACCAACATTGTCCAAAATCTATCATCAATACCTTATATTTTGGATTCTGATCATCACTCTAATTACTTCAAGTATACGTCTGGACATGCTTTCGATGGTGTGGTTGATCATATCTTGTGGGATTTGTGAAAGAATATCTGACAGGAGCAGGTTGATGGATGAAGTACCTTACACAATAAATCTCACACATGTTCAATAGAATTCAAGTCAGGAGAATATGGTGAAAAAGGATCGTTATCAATTCCGTGAGTTTCAAGGACTCTGAATCCTTGCTGAGTGCGATGAGGGCGAGCATTATCACTAATAAAAATAAAACTTTCGCCAACAGCAACTTAAAATGTTACAATGTTACTGACAATATCATTGATATACATTTGTCCAGTCACAGTCTTCCTGCAGATATACAGATCGGTGCGTTCTCCAACACATATTCCTCGCCATACCAAAACAATTCTAGTACAAAAACTACTGTGGGTTGATTAAATCTTGGGCTGTATTTATCCCCTGATTTCCTTCAAAATTGTAGATATCTGCTGTCGCTGTGCAAGCCGAAACGAGACTCATGGCTGAATAAAACTGAACCTTATTCCATGTCCTAGTTTTGATTTAAAATTGTTATATGAACCTTTATTAGTAAAGATCGCTTTGCCGGATAATTTTTCCAATTTTATTACATTGCGAATGACACTGGTAGATGGAGTTACCATCCATTCATTGGTACTCTACTTTCACGAGGAAACATGATTCTGAAATCTTTTTTCGTTGTTGTGGCGCATACCTACTTCGTACTGTAGAAGAGGAAGTAGTTTTAATAATCTCCAGATGATGCCAACTTGGTTGGCGAAACGCGGATCGAGTGCAGTATATGGTGTTTTGGTGTTTCGTAGAAAACTACGTCAGCGTTATCTTCACATCAAAGGGTCCAACCCACTTCAGGACTGTAGAAGGCAAAAAACCAGAAACCGGCCTGCGATTGACATATGCTTGCAGTCTCAAGAAGGATATCCATTTATTTGGTAAAAGTATTTTGCTAGTAGGCAATCGCAATTAAAGCGTAATCGTTTCTCTTTGTGTGATACAAATTTATTTAAAAATCACCAAGAAGTGTGAGTGGCAACTTCATTTAATTTTCAGTTAAATCGAGTGAGACTTTTACGATTATATCTTATTTAGGTATTGTTTTTAGTATTTATTACTATTTGTAAATTAATTTTACCCTCTCTGTTGGAATACTTTGGTACTTTCATTTTCATTATACCTTTATTTGTAATAAATAAAAAAGCGATTCTAATTTTACTACAAAAATATGAATGAGGATAAAAATATCGAATAATAAATAAACAATTTATAACAGGAAATTTAGGAGCGGAATGTTTTGCGCCCGCTTTTACACTTTCTAACTTGTAAATAAAAACATTATCATCTAAATATTACCATCTAAACATAATTTTAAAACACCGTAGCTTACGTAACAACATCAAATGAGACATTACCAAATACATTAAATCTCTAATCCACTCTTAAGACATTAACCAAACATTCAATAGACTTTGGAGTTGCCTTTGAGGAGTTTATTTTACAAATTAAGTTTGCGTAAACGAAATTTTCTAATTAAACGGATATCGTCTACAAAGAACCTTAGTACAAGCTGCCAGGTAGATGTCTCTGAGTCGACGCTTTTATATAAAATTCAATTTACTACATAAGTATTCGTTAACACGCTAAATATAATAATGTGTAATGGTATTACTAGATGGTTAGAATCCACAAGGCTGTTTGTTTTGCTAGAATTTGCAGTGAGCGTCACGTTGAAAAGTCTAGATGACTCACTCACATAATGTTTACCACACTCATAAGGAACAATGTAAAACAATTGTTGGGACTTTTTATTTTCAATCGTTCACAAAAAATAATCTACTGGATTCTAACCAGCACTATTCAATAGTTGCTAATCAACTTGAAAATGGGAAGACTTGTAGTAAAATCACAATGTTATGTCTAACTAGCTCAACTTGGCAAACATTTTAATGAACAGAGAAATGCGGAACAATACATATGTTAGAGCCTAACGGTTCGGTCTAAAAATCCTCAAGAGTGCAAAAAAGACGTTTTGTGTTGGAATTTTATGCATGATTTTTTCTATTACCAAGTATTTTGAAAATAAATGTTTTAAAAGATGTAATTGTGTTATTTTAAATTAATTATTATCCAGTATATCAATTTTTTGTATTTTTCAGTTTTTCGGCTTTTTTATTTCATGTTCAATTGTTTTTATTTTCGAATTCGGATTCCTCAGAAAAAAAATACGTAAGTATAGCTCCGAACTTCTTTCCTATGTGAAAAATCAAGCAATGAAATTGAGTGAGGCATTTAAAATGATCACCCTGTACTACGAATTTTTCTTCCTATTTTTGCATATTGAACCCGTCCACGAATGACCATACAGAAACACCCTGTATTTATCTATGTAGTTAAAAAGACGAGTAAAACACTTTTCTTAATTCGTCATATTGTTACGAATTTCTGCCAAATTATGATCTCAGGGTCGTATGGTAACTTTACTTTTATACCAGGTTCGGGTTTTGGCAATCGTTACATAAAATCCCGGTTTTATAAAGTTATCTTTGCAATAAATTGATAGCTAATATATCTGTCAGTGCCACAGCTTTACTTAGGAATGTCGTTAAGTAAAAAAAAGTATTGGCGCCACGTAATTTTAAACTGACTGTATATTAAGTTAACTTAGACAATATTTCTCTAAAACCACGAAACTTCAGAAATACCATAATTTATTATATCAGGATAACCAATTATTGCAAGTAAACATACAAAAAAAAGATCAAGGAGCATTCACGCCACACCAAATAATAGCCGCAAATAATATCTAATATGTAATTTAATAGAAAAGTTACTTACAAAAGGAAGTTGAGTAATATTATCAGGAACTTGTGTGAGCAGTGTATTTAAGAAATTTTAATCAAAATATACAATAATGCAAAATATGTGAGGTACCTATAAAAGCAAAATAGGTAAAATATCTTGGATAAAAAAATATATAAATTATCCCCAAACGTGATCACGGACGGTTCACAAATTACTTAATAAGTTATATTTGTTATACTTTATATACACATATTATTAATAGAGCCAGTTTAAAGACATACTTTAATTAAGTAAATGATTGAAATTATATAATGTATGTCAATTATATAGAGAACATGTACGAGTTGCACAATAAAGATAATCGTAAAGTAAGTACTTATATTTAGATAAACTATGTACTGGAATTCGCCGCAATTTAAATTTAAAGAAAAGTTAAGTGCAATTTACCTCGTTTTCCTTTAAACATATGACAGTAAAATGTTAAGAACAAAATTTAAAGTAAGGTTTATTTGGCATATCTGTTTAGTGGATGTGAATAGCAGTGGCGGTCGGTCCATGGAAGCAAGGGAAGCAGTGCTTCCCCTGGGATTATTAAAAAAACACATAAATAGAACCTAATTATTATTTATCACATATATTAATCATTAAAATTTACTTTTACCCAATTTCAATAGATACGGCCCTGCTTTTCAGCAGCTGATATAATGTTGCACGATAAAACCGTAACGATGACGCACTCGATTAATCGA
Source organism: Rhamnusium bicolor (assembly GCA_029963845.1). Lineage (NCBI taxonomy): Eukaryota > Metazoa > Arthropoda > Insecta > Coleoptera > Cerambycidae > Rhamnusium > Rhamnusium bicolor. The sequence continues at coordinate 212,375 of JANEYF010003945.1, read as the reverse complement.
GCCAACACGAACTCGCGCAACTTCGATATATGTAAGCAGAGACAACTGTCTCTGGTAAGTAGGTAACTTATTGAAATGCATCCCATTCCCACTTCATAATCTTGATATCTAAGCTGTATAGCATCGTACGTAATACGTTTTATTTTATAGATTTTAATCTCGATTTTAATATCGATTTTAATATTATACTTAATATTTATCTTCCTAGTATTATTCTCCGCTTTTGTGCTATATTTGTAAAAACTTTTTTGGTGTTTCTAAACCTGTGGTGCGGCGACAAGTGATTTTTAAAACGTTGAATATTAGTGCGCGTGTACGCAGATTTAGAATTACTTATTAAATTTGGAATCTGGTTCTAGCACTGTGGAAAATATTATTTGTGTTTGTGTGGTGTGCAATTTGTTGAAAAGGGGATTTTCAACATATTCGTTTCAAGATATACTGGATATTATTAGAAATTGGAAACCAACAACTGATTTAAAATTCTTAAAAACGAAAGTTAAATCATGCTATAGGTACTTTAATATTGAAGTGTACAGTGCTAATCAGTGGTTAAGGGGTTGTGAAAATTTGTGTAAATTGTTTTGTTGGCCATGTGTACTGTTCACAAATGAAAAAGGTGTTTGGAATAAAAATGGCTTTTCAGATTTAAACAACATTCACAAAGTGACAAAAAGGCATGGTAAGTGTGAAACTCATTTGGGAGCGGTGCTAAAAGAATAAACATTTGGAAAATCATGAATTGAGCATTCATTAGATCAGCAGTTGAAAGAAAGTGTTAAAAGGACTTATTGATATTGTTTGTTTTCTCGACGAAAATGGACTTAGTTTTTAGAGGTCATACTAAATATCGAAGCGTTGCTAATAGGGGCAATTTTATCAATTTAGTTGATTTATTAGCAAAATACGATACAATTTTAAGTAACCATCTGGAACACTCCACGATATTTCGCGGTACATCAAATCATATTCAAAATGATTTGATTCAGTCGATAAGCAATATTGTTTTAGAAAAGATCAAGCAAGAAATAAAAAAGCTCCTTTTGTTGCAGTTATGTTAGATGAAACAACCGATATTACGAATATTAGTCAGTTGTCAATCGTAGTACGCTACATAAATCCAAATGGGAAATTCCAAGAGCACTTTTTTAGGATTTTTTAGACGTAGCAACGCCATGAACGGCCGCAGCTTTATATACTATAGTTTGTCAGATGGTCGATGATCTACAGTGTGGTGCCAAACTTATCGCCCAAAGTTATGATGGGGCCGCTGTAATGGCTGGTGAATTGGGGGGCCTGCAGGCCAAAGTAAAAGAGACTTTTCAGAATGCAATATTTGTACATTGTTTTGCGCATCGATTAAATTTAGTTCTAGCTCAATCTGCAGCGTGTCTTAAAGAGTGCAAAGTGTTTTTTTCAAGTATTAGTGGAATGGCTGCCTTTTTTTCAAAATCATCAAAACGGACACGAGAATAAAAACTTTTTCAAGAAATTTAACCAGTGAAGAGCGGCTTTCAAAATTGTCCCTGTTAACAATAGAAAGTGACTTTGTGAAGATGTCCAAAAATTCAAACTTTTACGACGAAGTTATTTCCGACATCGCAAAAAAGGAGAGGCGGATTAAAACTACATTGTAAATAGGTAGGTATGTGCATGTTAACTACTTAACAAACTCTCTATTTCGCTGCGGGTTCAATCCCCGCCACTGGCGCTGGCAATGTCGGTGGATGTGGTTGTGTGTCTGCGTTTTTTCATTAGTGTAACCCTCGCCCGTACAGCTTCGGCTTTGGAATCGGGGGTTGTCTAATTTTTGTGGTGTTTTTATGTTTTATGTTTATTGACGAGTGGCGGTCCTACAAGTGTACTTTTTTCTAGATATCATAACTTTGCAGCTTTCGACATTTGTTTTAAAATGAGTATACGGAAGCCACGGCCCTTTTCTTAAAATAATTTTTGCCTCGCTTCGCTCGAGGATTCGCGCTACCCATCACTCTATATCACAAACTGCTTCCCCTGTATCAAAACTCACCGCACGCCTCTGGACTGAATAGTATATATCGCAAAACACCAGCTCCTTGGATTGCAATGCTAGGACTCCTATTCGAAACAATAGAACCCCCTTGGAAAATTTCTACCAAGCTTCTAATTGGCTGAGCGGTCAAATATTTCTATTATCTGACTCCTATACATGTTAATTAGAACGCAATTAAGTTCCTCTTGTAGATAATAACAGAAAATAGCGGTATTTTCTACGAATAGTGAAATTCTTCTAAGTAACAATTAGGTGAAAATATAACCGGATGATAAAACCCTAAAATAATATAAGAAAATTAAAGAAAATTATAACGACATACCTGATTACTTTACCTCTAGGACAAGAGGGTTCTAATTCCAAATAATTGAAAATAGCCAAATGGAAAGCTAACCAAAGAACAATGACAATATATCTCGAAAACGGTAAATCTCCAATTCATCAAACCAAATATTTTCTCCAAACTGAAGAACTCGGCACCACAATTGAAAATTGTTAACTTTTGGGTTTATATAATAAATCCTTTCACGGATGGTTATAAATACAAATAAAACTTTATATAAACCTAATGTCAGTCACCATTCTTTTTAAAGAGAAAAAAAGTTAATCATTCAAAAAAACGCAAAATTCCTCAACGACTGCGACTCTCTGGTTTTAACGAAATATGCAACCAGGCGTTCACAGAAAATAAAGTAGTGTTGCTAACCTTGCTTAAAATTAAATTATCACACAAATTATAACATTTGCTCATTGGTAAGATTTTAAAACCTCCTTGGCGACAATAAATTCAAACCGTCACAATATCCCCACCCCATAGAAGTGTTATTAAATGAAAATTAATATTTAAAACGCATTTTAAACTCCTTTATCCTCAACAATATCTTGTAGAAAAATCTTTCCTTTGTTAATAATTTGATGTCATGTCTTACAGGCAAATTTAGTTCCCGTTCTCGTAAGTTACTTGCGACAACGTTTTTATCTATTTTTAGATACGACTGATACGAGTCGACTATGTCCTTCTCGAGGGAAATTAAAATAAAGTGTTTGTCTTTACCTTTGCTCGGTCATAGACTCTACCTTAAGGCGAAGTTTGTTTGGCGAGTGCCTCGGAAATAGTTTGTTTCCTTAGTGTGTTCTTGGTGTACTGTTAAGTTATTCGCGTTTGTTTAGGCGTTATTATAACAAGTACGTTTTATATAATCAACAATATGGGAGTAAATATAGAAATTATAATAAAGAACTGCACAGAAAAATATTGCAAATAGAAAAATAACCAAAATGTTAATAATGATTGTAAAATAAAGCCATATTCCCTAAAAACAATTACGCAGATACGAACACGTGTTTCGGAGTTATTGCTCATCGTCAGCGCGGCGCAGTTAAAGATTGGCTCTAGGATGGGATAGATCGGGAACAGAAATTAGCACAATGCAGGAAATTACGGTTCACAGTATTCCACTAGTGCCGTCATTTAAAAAGGGCAGTTGTGAAACACTGGGTTAAATTTGAGCCCGGCAAATACCCAACATTCTTGATATCCAGTATATCTAAATTTAAGAAAATGTTGTTAAAGCCGAAATTACAATGTTTGTCCTTTTGACCAATTTATTATCAAATTGTCGGTATGGATTTAGACAAAATACGTTATTTTCCATTTAACAACAACATATATAATAACATTTGACAAGTCTAAACCTTCCTACCCTGTCTTCCTTGATTTAGTACAAGCGTTTGATACTAATACACCAAAATATCATTTAAATTAAAACTATGTAAGTTTCAAGGCAAAACATTAACCACAACAAAAGTTACCTTGAAACGAATTTAATGAGGTGCTTAATGAACCTCAAACAAAAAAATATGTAGTGCCGCTGTAGATAAAACATGCGATACAGTGTCGTACGCTAAGGACAACCTCCATGTATGTTGAGTGAGATACCTGGGAAGAAGTTAAAGTAAACATCGAGATATGTTTGAAAATACTAAAGCATACACGACAATCTGCTAAAGCTGTTATATTGAAACAACATTTTTGACATTTTGATCTCATGAGAATGGACAGCAGCAACATAACTGGTTTTATATACACCAGTCTGATTACAGCTTACAAAATCATTGCGATTGTTTCATCTGTCTATATTAACCGAGTAAAATCAACTAGTTATCTGGATATTATTATTAGAGCTCAGAATTTAGGTATCGATGACGTCAAGATCAGTACTGGCTGTAAATCATGTGTCAGCGCATAAATTCGTCACGCATACAATATATCTTAAGTTGTAATTTTTTTAGCAAATTTCGTAATATCCGAAGTTGAAAAAGTCAATTTATTATAAACACTCACTCGAGGGTAATCTATATACACAAAAATTTAGGAATCAGAAGGACATTGGGTACGGCATTGAAACCCCTACTGCTGAATAACCCTTAACAAGAAACCAATCAAATGTCTTTACAGCAGAGACATAACTGGCTTGTGGCTAACCAACAAAAATCTATTCGATCTTTTAAAGATTTTTGTTAAACACCTTTTTGTTTTTCGTCCAAAGCGTCTGACAATTTTGCACAGGACAGTAGGCAGCCAAAGTCGATAGGAAGTCACCAATATATTCAAATGTCTTTACAGAATATAAATATCTCTAACCGTCCACGAGTTAAGAAAAATTTGGCCGGTGTGAAAATATAACTTCTTTGTTTTTTGTCATACTTTTTCCGATAAAACTAATTTACGTATTAACATTTTAAAATGATATAAAATTCTCTATATCGTGGTCTACATAAAAGTCGTCACTGGAAACCGATACATCCGTCCGAGCTCTATTATTATAGACGGTTATTTAAGACGCACTAAGAGCAAACATAAGTATGAAGATGATATTTTACAAGTTGTTGGCTGTTAAAGTAGAAATTATTTCTTCAATAAAAAAACAGAAAAAACTTTATTTCCTATTTTTATTTTTAGAGGACTTCCAGCCAGGTATATGAATAATTTATCCTACGTTTCGTCCGAGTTTTCGGACTTTTTCAAGGTTAAAAGCTAATATAAATTTCCTATTTTAATTTCATTGTATGGGCTGATTTTATATTGTTTTTCACCATTTTCTATTTGGTAGGTATGTGTTGTACGTGTAGTTCGACGAGTTAGGCAGAGATTCTCTGCCTATAACTCGTCGAACTACACCTCTAATATATTGTTACGCCACTGGACTGTGTAGACTGGTTAGATGAGACTGTAATTGTACGATAACGGCCGGGAATATTCTGGACTGCTCTAGATCGTGTGTATGGATGTATAAATAAGATACACGGTGGGCCGAGCCTCAGTCTGGAGTCGAAAGTGATCGAGTAAAGAAGAAATAAGAAAGAGACTTATAAGTATTCAAGTGTGATTATAGTTAAGACATTAATTAATTTATTGTTGTTAATTGCTAATTAGTAAATAAAGTAGTGAATCAGTGTTACCTGGACTTTCAATCAACGAATCTACGAGTAGAGGTGTTTGTGTGGATAGCAAACACGTGACAATATGTATAAATAAATACATATGTTCGTACAAAAATGTAATACTTATATTGTACAAAGTAACTTAATATTACAAAGAACCTTTCTTTAATTGAACTAAAACAGTAAATTGAAAATGATGTAAAATTATGTCACTAATAAATTTTTAATAAGCTGGAATTGCAGATAACGGAGGTCTCATAAATTTAATGTATGCGTTAAAAATTACGCCAAGCAAAAGTAATAAAAAATGTAAAATAATCTTTTAAAGCTAATAATATAATTAGTAATCGAATTTAGTAGAACGAGCTGATAAAGAACCAGAAATGTAAGTTTTTTAAATGTTCTTTAGTCAGAAGAATTGGCCTAGAGATCTTACAAATTATGGGGGCGTTGCTTGAAGAAAAGTTGCCATCGGCGTAACATGAAAAGCAATATGCAGAAAGGGTAATTATAAATATATCATCCAGTGTGGCGTAACTCGATCCTGCATCTTTGTATCCTTACTGTTTGTTCTGACCTATTATATCCTACTATGTAAAATTTCATAGTTCGTAAAATTTCATAGTTCCTGTTATCAAAATCCTGGAAATTACTTTAAAAGGCAGGGCTACTTTTGAGCTTATTGATAAAAATTATAGAAACTCCCGATCCAATGAAGGAATTAACCCCAAGTTATTCTTTGGAAAATAGTTTTACACCAACTTCCAAATCACCTGAGTACCTCTCTCAAGGGCATAAGGCCCTACCCCAGAGTGTAGAGCCCGAGTCACATATGGTAAAAGAATTTTCATTAATATTTGATTGAAAATTGTTTTTCAGTGTATAACTTTGCTCTAATTTTTAAGCGAATTTGAAGCAATTATACAAAGCTATTTATATTATAAGTGCCATATGAGGTATTTTATAGCACGCGTCTGAAATTTCAGTTAGAGTTTTATAAAATACAGATTTTATGTACGCTTGACATCAATTTTTTTATACATAAAAAAACTACTAATTAATCAGTATTATTTATTGTTAACACACAATATTTACAAGTATAAATTAGCACATTTTTTATGTCCACGGTTTCTCTTATTGATAGTTCTGTTTTTAACATGAAATAATAATTCAATAACGAAGTAGGTTTACGATCGTTACTTAGTTCGTTGAAATATGCTACTTATTCACTAGTTATGTCCTTAATTTTTTTTCATGGCACCATTTCTCAGATTTCTCAAATACTAAGGGATACTATACGCGAGACTTCTGTGGAACAAGGCCTAGAATTGCTTCAGATGCACTTTCTTCGATATCTGCAGGCAAATCTTCGTCGGAAAAACTCATTTTTATAGAATTTATTTTGATTTAAACGTTTTCAATACGTCTTTGGTAATAACTAAGTTAATAACAATAGATGTTTGTTGATATCTCCTTAGCAACCGGTGGTGTCGGTCGCTTCATCGACCAGCCAACTATGCCGCGAGGTGTTACGTTATGTATAAGTCCAATCCAAGAGTGACAGACATCATAACTTATGACGCTTGTCAGTGTTGGGTTGGCGAATAAAATAATCACCGATTTTATTAGTTTTTTTTTACAATATAAGTGAAATATTTAGTGAAAGTCTAATTAATTTAATTACTTGCAGTGTAACTAGTACTGATTTCTAATTGTAAGTCAAAAATGTGTGGATTAAGTTTTATTGAAGCATACAATTGCGTGCTTTTTTTAAATGCGTGCGATAAATATATATCGCATTAATGTTATAAACAACGTCATTATGACATTGAAATATCAATATATAACGAGCGTAGATAAACCTATTTTATTCAGATTTTATTGATTCAAATAATTATTTGAATTATGGAAATATTAAATCCCGTGTGTGCTGTTGCTTTTAATTAACAATTTTCTGTACTCCGCGAATTTAATTACAAAAAGGGTCATCTATAAATACATGAAATAAATGGGATTATTTATGCGAATCAATGTTGTACTAAAAATGTTAATACATTTTATTAATTCTTATAATATTTGAACCTTAGTTTTTGGTTATATATTAAATTGAATTATTGTACAAAAAAAATTAAATAACCAGAGTAACAAATTGAATTTAAACCGGTAAACTACATAACTGTTAAATTATTCACAATAGTAGTGGTTGGTTAGTAATAACTTAATTGTAATTATTCTAACAAATACACTATCATCATAATGGGTGTTTCAACAGGAGCGCAATATTTCAAAGTTCAATAAATCATGGTTTTCTTTAGCAAAGTATTGAAATATTTTTTTTAGTTTTAGTTTAGTTTTCGTTGATATAGAGTCTAATTTCGGCCTTCTATGACCTCGGTGGCTTGGCAGATAACCCGCTCACGGCCAAAAGTCCAAAGGTGTTAAATCGCAAGAGCGTGGCGGCCAATTCTGGTCACCAAACCGAGAGATGACACGACCAGGAAAAGACTCGTGCAAGACCGTCAATGTTTCACGGGCGATATGGCAAGTAGCACCGTTCTGCTGAAACCACATGTCGTCGAGAGCAATATCTTCCAATTGAGATACAAAAAATTGGGTTATCATAGCACGATAACGTTCGTCATTCACTGTAACTGCATTACTTGCCTCGTCTTCGGCCCAATGAATCCTCCAAACCACAATGCACATTACATGACAGTGAAACATTCGTGGATTTTTTGAGCCCTATATGCGGCAGTTTTGCCTATTATCGAAGACATCGAAGTGAAAATGGGCCTCATCACTGACAATTATTTTGTCCGCAAAATCGGCATTCACTTCTTGTTGTTTAAGGATCCAATTGGTAAATTCTCTTCGCTGTGCATGGTCTGTTGGCAGAATTTGTTGAATCAATTGGACTTTGTAGGCATGGAGATGCAAATCTTTAGTGATAATACGCTGAAGAGTGGTTGTTTTTACGTCCAATTATTGTGCACGATGACGAATCGACGTCCCTCGGACTCTCGGGCACGCTCTCGCGAACTGCCGTGATGTTTTGTTCTGAGCGACCTCTACGAGCTCGTGTCGTGTGTTTCACATCACTAATCGAACCAGTACTTTCAAATTTTTCGATTATTCTTTTCACGGTAGATGAATAAGGAACATTATTTCGACCGAAAATTAGACGCACTTTACGAATCGTCGCAATCAAACTTTCACCATTTTGAAAATAATGTCAACAATCAGGACGCGTTCTATCGTATATTACTCCATGTTTACTAGCTCCCATCTGTCTCCTATCGACCTGACATGTCATAATCTTGTGACATCATAACAATCAAACTGGCGCGCAATTTAAATATTATCTTATTGAAACACCTTTTATATAGTAAAATGTTAGTATACAAGACGATCATTTAAGTTTTCCCATACTAGTCAGTCTCATTAAATTAAAAACTATTATTTCCCCCGCAAAAACAGATTATTTTACAGAATTTCTTCACATTTAATTATTCTGATAACACTGTAACACATTATCTGATATTACATGTCTCAGATATAAAGACAGAAACAGTATTTAATAATTTACAAGACAGTACTACTAGTAGGAATACTAGAAATAATACCTAAATAGTTACCAAAGTCGAAATTCTCTCAATTTATTTAATTGAAGAATAAATAAATTTGTCAATACACACGTCTTAATGATTTATAAATTTGTACTGTACTAAGAGAAATGATTAAGCTTTACTTGCACAATTGCCCGTTAGTGAAGGATTTTTACCTAATAAATAATAATACCTCTTGAGACCGTCGTGCATACCATTCGCAGACCGGTTTCTGGTTTTGTCTTCATTTTTCATCTAAAGAAATCTTTGCGTATTAACGTCTTTACCAACATTATCTGAATGTTTCATATTTTCAATGTTTCCTCCGAGACGTCACGGATAGTAAAACACTAAAATTATGAATGATATCAGAACAGCACGCAATCAAATATCGATTTTTTTTTTTAAACATGTAAATATAATATTCTCGTACATAATAAAGAAAAATAATACCACTTTAAAAAATAAAATAATATAAATAAATAATTTCAATTTAGATGCTCACAAAGACCTCCTTCTTGAGCAAAGCAATATTCTAACCTACTGTAAAAGCCCCTTCTAACATTCGCGATGTAAGAGATGAGCGTCTGTAAACTGCGCATACCGCTAGTCTTGTATGTAGTGAGTTGGCTTGATCTGTATATTCTAAGCTGTGTATATAATAATATCATTGTCAGGCCAATTCTTATGAATTCCTACTCAATCGAGTTTACCAAATATCAGCTTAACATTTATTATACAGAAATCCTAAATAAGAGACCCATAATCTGCAGATATTTGTTTGCTTCAGTTTATCATATAATTAATCATGCATCACCTATTTCTAGAATTTTGACCTCAACGTAATATTATAGTCCTTAATACCAATTTCGGTAGAACAATGTCTTCATATAACTACTTGCAAAAAAAACAATTTCTGTAAGAAAATTGTTACTACGCTACGATGGAATAGTTGGTCTCTATACAAGTAATCTATGCCAGAGACTGACAACGACTCATATGCGTTATTGATATCATTTTGACCATTTGATAACACACTTATATAAGTGCATCACCTAGACATAATAAAGGTCGAAAGAAATGTATTGAAAATTTATCCACACAGTCTAAAGTTGTGACAGTATAATTTGAAGTACATATTTCGTCGGTTTGTTTACATTAAGTAATAATTATTAACTCCATAATTCAGTCTTTCATGCTATTGCCATCTCTTGATAAATTTTAAAAGTATGACAACTTAAGAATTGAGAAACTAAAGATACACTTAATTTTTTGTACGATCAATAACTTGCACCTAGAACAGTGCGATCTTTGAACGAGCAGCCACACTGCAGATATATTGATTAACAACATAAAAGTGCCGAGAATATCTAAAATTGTATAATCAGTGCCATCTATTAGATAGTATCTCAAGTTCATAAACATTTTAGGAAGGTTTAATTTCAAATGATATGAAACCTGGTAGAAGTAGTGCTTATTCATTTAAAATGTTGCAAGGAAACTTTTAGTCAAGTTAGGTGCTATTAATTCAAGCCGTGCAATAAAACGCATTTATTTTTCTATGCCGCCGATATACCAACATCACATTAAAAATGCTTCTCAAGTTTTACTTTTACAATTGGTACGAAGACATATTTTTAAGACTAAAATAAAAAGTACTTACTATTAGCATTAAAAACGTTTTAGTTATATTTAATTATTGCACCTATTGCACTACTATTGTAATTTGCCAGAGACAACCATGATTTTGCCGTTATGCACACGAAGGGCACAGTAACAAAAAACTGGCATGTTCTATAACTTATAAGTATATATTTTTCTTTTCTTGACCGTTAATATCAGATTATATCTGATAGTTTTTTTTTGTGGGGATTTCGCTCAGATATAACTAATTTTATTTTTTTTTAATTATTTTTTTTCTAACGTTAGAAAAAATAACAAAATTAGTTATACCTGACCGAAATCCCCACAAAAAAAGATATTATAATATATAAGGTTAGTTTCCTAAAATGTGGCAAAGTAACTTAATAAGATATGTTTTTATCGGTGGTTAATTGATTATAAATGTCGCCAAGAATGGGCACTTTGGATTATATCCACAAATTCGATTCGGTGAGAAGTTTCTAGTAAATCACATCAATATGTTTAACAAGACACAAGGTAACATAACATAGTCATTGTATACTTGAGAGAAAACGTCAGAAACAAAAAGAAGACTTAAGAAAAATGATTGAGGGCCTGGAAATAAGACGATTGGAGGAAAACGAAAATATAAAAAGAAGTCTAGAGGAACAGCAGGCAGCTATTTTCTTTCACTAAAAAATTTAAAGTCGATGTTATAGAAATAGTCGGTGAAGTGGAAGAACAAGTGAGTGAAGTTAAAGAAAAAGTCAGCCAAGTTGAAGGGGAAATAACCGAAGCCAGAGGAGAAGTAGCCCGACTCAAACAACAATTTAGAGAAAGGGTTGCAGTAATGGAGAAGCCGCAGAAAAACTGGCGAGCTGGTATTTCGCGGAATATAGCAGATGGCCTTTCCAATAGACCGTGTCAGAAAGACTGCAAGCCTTGCCACCGTAAGGAAAAACAGCAAAATGTACAAATAATGAAGACCGTTAAGATTGATGTTTCGGATTATTGGACAAAAGAGTCGTTAAGGGAAGTGAATTTAAACGATAAGGAAACTGGTCCTATTCTGAAATTGAAAGAAAGAGGAATCCGGCCCGCTTGGAAGGACATTTCAAATAAATCAGTGAGACTGAAGGCTTTATGGGCACAATGGAACTCCCTCATAGTAGAGGATGGACTGCTGAAGAGAGCGTGGGAAAGTCCAGACGGGAGAAAAGTTACTTTGAAATTGTTAATCCCCAGGTGTCACGTAGCAAATATACTTCAGCAAGTGCATAATGGATCGTCGGGCGGACATTTTAGCATCAACAAAACCCTGACTAAACTAAGAGAACGTTTCTACTGGGTAAACAGTCGACAAGATGTGATGACTTGGTGCGCCAATGTGAAGTTTGCGCGGCAAGAATGGGGCTACAAATAAGAAATAAGCAATATAACGCCAGAGCTCCTTTTGAGCAAATTGTAATAACAAGTGATCGCATGAAGGCTCGTTATGATCCTAAGGCGAATTCAGGAGGGTTCCAGGCTGGAGATTTGGTTTGGCAATATAACCCATAACGAGAGAAATGCAGGTCCCCGTAGCTTCACCCGTGCTGGGAAGGTCCTTACACAGTCGTCACCAAACTAAACGACGTTGTATATAGAATTCAGCAAAGTCCAAAATCTAAGATGAAGGTGGTGCATATAGACTAGTCAAGTATGCAGGGAACAATGAATTGCCTGATCGGGACGTTCAGGCTTAAGGAAGGGGCAGTGTTACGCCACTGGACTGTGTAGACTGGTTAGATGAGACTGGAATTGTACACGAGCGGTCGGGAATGTCCTAGACCATGTGAACGGATGTATAAATAAGACACACGTGGGCCGAGCATCAGTCTAAAGTTGAATGTGAATGAGTAAATAAGAAATAAAATAGAGACTTAAAAGTGTTTAATTGTGATTATAGTTAAGACAATAATTAGTCTATTGTTGTTAATTGTTAATTAGTAAATAAAGTAGTGATTAAATGTTACCTGGACTTTCAATCAACGAATCTACGAGTAGAGGTGTTTGTGTGGATGGCAAACATGTGACAATATTTTACAAAAGAACATTGACGGTTGCAGGAAAACGGTTTTAGGTTAGCATATTTTCTAATTACTCTAAGGAAATTAATTGTCGACCTATTTATGCCAGGAAATCCCAATTATCAGGATAACCTATAATAAGATTAATGTTGAAATTGTTAATTTAACAATCACACAGAAATTTTTCTTTTTACTTCATTAAAAGGAATTTATCATCCGGAGCTTCCATAATAATGATAGCTTCCTCCTTAGCCAAAACATTATACTTCTTTGTCCGAAAGCCATCATTTTTTCTTCTCAGAAATGTTTGTAAATTTGCTATTAATGTAAGGGTAGATTTAAGTATTGATTAAAATGTGGCCATAATATTGAATCCCTCAGAGAAAACATTACATTACATATTTGTTGCACAAATAGCTTTGATATAGATACAAGCACTACTAGTTATCAACGATTCTTATTATTGTAATCAGCATAAAATAGTATGTGTAAGTTTCCTAGACCATCGCTGGGTCCTACTAGAATTTTCAAAAACATGTTTGTAACTGTTGTATAAAAGTAAGTATGTAGGACAAACAAAATCATAGATGCATACTAGGTTTAAAAAGCATAAAATTGTTTTAAATATATACGAACAGGTTAGATTGAGCTTGTATAAGCACTGACAGACTGGAAATTTTACCGAATCCCCATTTTTTCCAATGGCAGGGATTTTAACGCGCTCACATCGCAGATACATGAATCCTACGGTTTTATATTTCTTTTGAAAGATGATGAGGCGAACAGGTCCTCTCATCTACTTTACTTCATCGACTTGGTCCCGCCAGTTTTGAACCGGTGTAGTCTAGGTGTAAGTACACGACACTATTCTTCACACCACCAAACCGGTAAAATTACTCTCGTCGGAGTAGAAATTTAACAACTTTATTGCTATTAGTTGGAACTATTTTCAAGAGAAAATTACATGTAGACTATGATTTGTAAAATTCAACGATCAATAGAAACTTATTTTTTTTTATTAGAAGATTGGAAACGTTTTATCAGAAGTTGATATGTAATTACCTATATAAAATATGTATTTATTCAAATTAGGTATTATATAAACTTGGTTGTAATATCCATCTAAAATTAGTTTTCTTGTAAAAGTAATGCAAAACATGAACTTTACTGTAAAACGTACATAATTTTTAAGTAAAAAAATTCAAGTTGTTTTAAATAAAGTCATTAAAGAGTTAAAAAAGATGACATAAAAGCGGGAACTGCCATTAAAAATTTACTGAATAAAAGTTATAAGTGGAATAAATTGAGCTAATGCTTCTAAAGAGCATTACGACTACCAGGAATAACATTTCGTCCTTTTTCTCTATTAGATTATGTTTACATTTTACATTTATATTTTATAAGGACTTATAAATATTGATTACGTACATGAAAAGCTAAAGCAGCTGTTCATACAATTTTATTTTGAAAGAAAAATTGGAGAGAATTTAAAACGGGAAAATAAAACTATTTCTACCAGTTCAAGCAATTGCGGAAGTTTATTACATAGCTAGTTTTAAATTATGACATATTACTGCTTTCCGTGGAAAGCACTTTATGGCGTATTTTGTTACATTTATAAGTTTCTTTGTTAGTTGAATGTTGACGTCAACTTTACTTTCTTATAAGTAGCACCCGTAGTCAATTGTGAACTCATTGTATTATAAACTATTTATTATTCTGTTCCACAGAATCTTTTGGTTGCCGATGCCCATAGTCGTGGCATACACCATAATTATTTCTCCAGATAAAAATTTAGAGAATTAATCTCAGAAGATCAAAGGATATTCAGAATTTAAAATTCAGTTTCTCTAAGGCGGTGACCTACCCTTGCAAATATTTTCCTGTTAGGGACGCAGGTTGTGTATAGGCCTTTATGTATACACACTTTGTTGTTTGTAGTATTGCAGCAATGGTTTTGTAGTATCAGCAAATACAAAATACAATGATACGTGTGTCTACCAAGTCTAAAACATCCTACTAATAAGCTCAAAGCTACAGTCGACTTTTAATTTATTTGACTAATACTAATATACTACTACTAACTAATTGTATGGTACCCGCAAATATCGAAACAACAAGAACATTCTCACGCTACGACAGTTTCTCTAAGTGCGACTGAACATTATATGCTGTTCGTAATCTCAGAAAATTAATAAAGAATCTCTTATTAAATATGATTTGAACGAAACAACTACTCAGCGGGCAAATACCCCGACCTGCATTGGATTATACCTTCAAGTCATATTAGATTGGTAGCCAATATCATTTGTCAATTCCTAACCAGACATAGACCGGTTTAGAACTTATCAGTTCTCCCCAGTATGTCATAGATTATGGAACAGACAAATGATAGTGGCCAACCTGCTAGTAATATACTGACTAAGGTAAATTGAGTAATGGTGAGAAGTATGTGGAACTTCTCATATGGTTCAAATACTACTATCCGACCGACATCATAGATGTCTCTGTAGCGGATAGCGACTTGCGAAGCAAGTACCGAGAGCGGCGACCTCTAGCCCAGGTGGACTGATGCTACAATAATTTGTAAAGTGTGCAAGAAAAATTTGATATGCTGGGATAAGCGTGATTGTGGACTTCACGTAAACAGTGTACACCATAAAAATAAAAAAAATGACGTGCCTTCGACAACACAGTTTATGTTTGATTTACTATTGATGTTGATTGCTTGTGACGTTCCGCTGCACATACTCGATAAACAACCATTTCGAGAGTTCTGGAATAAATACAATGCCCAGGTGAAGTTACCAAGTAGCACAACGTTATGTAACTATCTACCGACTATATACGTAGGCATGGTAAATAAGATGAAATGTGAATTAAAAAATACACGGCTGTGGTTATCTGTTGATGAGACAACAGAATTCTATTTTAAATGTTATAGTACGAGTACTGGACCCTCTTAAACCGACAGTTCCACTGTTACTAGCTAGCAAAAGACTAAGTCAGTGTACTAGCGAAACAATTACCAAGCTGGTGCTGGAGACGTTAGAAAAAATTTGAACTGTCAAAAAGTCAAGTGTTAAAGTTTGTGACTGATGGCGCTGTGACAATGCGTTCGGTAGACAATTCTTTGCGAGAACAAGGTTGTACGTTTATACATGTTACATGTGAAGTGCATGCTTTACATCTTGTGGCAGAAACTATTCGAAAGGGTTTTCCAGAGGTGGATGCGTTAATAGCAAGTACAAAAAAAAGTGTTTCTTAAATCTCCTAAACGTCTTCGTGCATTTCATAGCAAGTGTCCCGGTATTCCTGAACCCCCATAGTCGATTCTTACACGTTGGGGAACATGGTTGCAGGCAGCTTTTTATTATACTGAATATTTCCAACAAATAAAAGCTGTGATACTACAATTCAATCCAGATGAGGCTGCAGCTATTGAAGAAATCCAGACAAAATTCGAAGATATTTCCGTTGAAACAGCTTTAAAAAATATTGCGAACAACTATAAACCACTACATGAAAGCATAAAAAAATTAGAAAACAGTTCGTTGTCGTTAGCGGAATCACTGCAAATAGTAGACGAAGTAAATCTACTGCTACACGCTATAGGTGACGCAACAAATGAGCGCGTTAAATAAAAGTTCGCAAGTGTGTTAAATAATGACAACGGTTTTACCAAATTAAGACAAATATGTGACGGTGCAGCCCCAGATCCGTTAAGTGCGTTCAAATACTATTTTATGTATGCGTGTATTACATCAGTAGATGTCCAACGGTCGTTTTCAAAATATAAGAATATATTTTCACCAAAGCGAACATCACTCATGGAGATAACCATAGAAACATACCTGATGCTGCAAAATGGCTACACATCTTCTCCAGTTTGTGATAAGCAAGCTAGTTCATCAAGCTAGTTAAGAGGGCAAGTTCTACATACATTGTTATAAATTGTAACAGTTTATTATTTCTCGTATTAGTTAATTTCGCGTACGCCACTGTCCCATGGAACATTTTTGACAGCCCTATTTATTATATTGTGAATTATGTCTTCTTTTGTTCATGAAAAGTGTAAAACATATAATAAACAAGCGTCTTACGGCTTACAAATTGCATATATTTCAGCACATCATTTTATTCAACTACTCGTAAACAGCTCTAGTTCATAACGATATTCACATAGAGACATACCATGTTATACAGAATGCTTCATTCCAGTGATTAAGTGCAGCAATGCATTAAGAGAATTGTAACATATGTAGGCAAATAATGTAAAGCACCGTGAAAATAATGAAAAATACTGGATTGTGTTCGCAAATGAGCAATAATAAATTTGAGGCGTTATACTGTTCCCGCCGCGTTTATATGGAGCTCGGTTTTGTCATGCATGATTATTTAATGCTGAAAATGGTTGATTTATAGACTTTTATAAAGCAAAGACTACAAATATCTGTCAAAGGTTGTGTTTTAGGCTTTAAATAAATGAAAATGTGCCTATTTTCCCTTTCTTCGTACAAACTGCTTTTATATCGTTAGTAATTAGGACAGTTTTTCATTGAAAATATTTTACAAAATGACATGTTAAGAATGGTCAGACATTGCCTTACAGATAAAAATAAATAATAATTTAATAGTACTTATGTTAGTTTTCGTACGACCGTGGGAAAAACTGTAAATGTTTTTCTCTTATGAAAAGGGAATTATGATTATTTTCATCTTAAACAATTTGTTAATATACAATATATAGGGTGTTTGGTATATCACAATAAATATTTTTAGGGCAAATTCTCATAACTCAAAATAATATAATCGTATCCTAACGGAAATACAACCTATAAAATTAGAGAAAATTGTTTTCTTATTGAAATAACCCTTTAACAGAAGATAATGCTATTGTTTTTGATATTTTGTACATAGCAGCTGATTAAAAAAAGGGCTCAATTTGAACTGAAAATATATCTTTTAATACACACCAGTGATGCTTATTAAGCTTAATACAAATGTTAGATCTAGATGAATATCAGTGAAGTCCCCAATGGCATGCTTGATTTATTCAGTGTTAAATAATCAAAAAATTGAATTGTGTAAGTTGTTACTTTGTGATAATCGGTCATGAAGATATAACAAAATGACAAATTTTATTTTGTTTTTATCGCAAATTTATTGGAACTTCACGTTTTGAAGAAAATGAATAAACAAAAACAATTGCCATATATTTATACTAAAACTATTTATGATTATTTACCACGTTAAAGATGGGAAATTTTAAACACCGATTTATAATTGCAAATTATGTAATTTGACAAATACGGGCAGTGTCGGTGAAGTTTTATTATTAAAATATTGAGAGCTATGAGGAATTATTATAAAAACAGATGTATAGAGATGACAGCTAAGTTAACAAATATAGAAATTTGGATGCTACGATTATAACTTAAATATATCAGAAAGTGTATTATGATATAAATTCAACTGGTCGTATAAAAGCGTAGGTGTTCTTTATATCTAATTTCAAACGAACGACCAGTTTGACCCACGTAAAAGCAATAAAATTCGAGCATGTCAATTTATTAACTCCTGGTTTGTTCAATTTGCTAGTTTTGTCTTTAACATTATACAGAATGTCTGAAAACTTTTAGATTATGTTGTGACAATATGTCAGCAATTTTGTCATTAACTATTCCAAGGTATGTTAAAGATACATAATATGTATCGTTGCATCGTGATCTTTAATATACAATTTGAATTATTTTTTTATTAATTAAATTTTCTATAACAGTTTCCTGAAAACCATTGTTTAATTCAGTTTTTAAATGGTCTTCTGAAAGCAGCAGTGATAAAACTCTATGTATCATAGAATTATTTGCTGCAGTTTATTAGATTTGGTACTGAATAATTTAAAATTCTGTGAATGTGGGTTTCTTGAAGCTAATTTTATTATTACTATGTGACAAAGTTAAATCCAGGAAACTATTTTATTATCTCTTTCTGTCTCAACTGTAAATGTAATATTCGGATGAAGAGTGTTTATATAATTTAAAATGGTTTTTAACTCTCTATGTGTCCCTGTAAAACAGGTTAACACATTATCTATATATCTATAAAAAAAGTTACATGTTCTTTGGCTAAATGGGAATTTATTACCTTTTGTTCTAAATTTGACATAAAAATACTTGTTAAAAGGGGATTCAGTGGAGACCCCTTGCCAATTCCATGTTCTGTGTGTAATATTTATTATTATATGACAATAATTTTGACTTAGGCCTAGATCGTTTTTTATTATAAGTCTTATCACGTAAATGTTCTCACTAATTTCCTGGTGAACATTTCTTCATCATATCATTTGTGGATTTTCATGTGCCCAAACATTCTAGTTATGAAGATTCATCATGCCTCTTCGAATAAGGCAAGCCCCATCAGACTACAATATTTTTCTCAAAAAAATTGGTCATCTTAAATGCTGTCACAAACGAGGACTCATATTGACTTGCAATCAAATATTACACCAAGATCTTTTAAATGATTACATCTTTTCACGACCTGACTGTTGAGTAGATAATTGTTAATTATCGGGACACTTTTTTGGTATTAGACATATTATAGCATTTTCCGACGTTCAATGGCAACTTGTTTTTTTCACACCACGATTCAAGTGTAAGCAAATCATTTTGTAAGCAGATACAATCATTTTTTGTTTTTATGGATTTATATATTTTTAAATCGTCTGTATACAAAAAAAGACAAAAATTGGAGGTCCGACACGATATCGTTTATAAACCTAATAAACAATAAGGGTCCAAGGTTGGAACCTGGGGGGAACACCAGATTTAGCTAATATTTCTCTAGACTTGTAACCATGGTACACTACATACTGTTTTCTATTGTGCAAATAGGAAGAAAAGAACACAATGAGAGAATCAACAAAACCGAATCAGCTTAGTTTGCTAAGTAGTATGCCATGGTCTAGACGGTCAAAGGCTTTCGAGAAGTCTATATAAACGACATCGATCTGGCCTCCAGTATCAATGCCTTCTGCTAGGTGTTGTGTAATGCAGAATAAGTTGCTGGTGGTGGATCTACCGGCCATAAATTCATCTTGATTAGGGCAAATGAGAGGCTTGACATGAGGAAAAATAATATCACATAATGCAATTTCAAAAGCTTTACAGAAATTGTTCAATATTACTATAGGTCTATAATTTTCTATTTCATGTCTGTTATTGTTCTTGAAAATGGGACATATTCTTAATTGTTTCCATATGTTAGGAAATGCTTTGGAGCGTAACGATAGGTTAAAAATAACTGTTAACGGAATTGCGGATATTACTGCGCAGTCCTTTAAAAAGAAAGCTGGAATACCATCAGAACCAGCAGAACATCTTGGCTTCAATTTTTAGGGCTTTTAAGACATCATCTTCAGAAATTTCGTTTAGTAGCAAATGTGGAATATCATGACAATTATTATCTAATGGCGTGTCTGTGTTTGAACTTGTGGTGTAAGATGCTTCGAAATATTCAGCAAATTTGTTAATTAATTTAATTACGTAAGAATGAGATGACACATATTTTTGTTACAGACACCTTGTATTCCATTGTACAACACTCTTAATATGCAAGATGGCAGCGAGCTAATCAAATTAAATCTATTGGTTCCTGCAGTTTATCTAGAGTAATTACTTAGATAGCTTCCACGAAGGATCAGGATAATTTTATTTGACGCTTAATTAGACCTTAGTACGCCTTTAATATGGTCTGCTTGTGTGATCAATCAGTTTCAAGTGTAATTCTTGAGTAGACTATAGATGGCACATCTAAACTTATTAAATGCGGTCGATTTTAGTACAGTGTTATTATTACATAAAAACATATCAGAACATAAATTTTGCGAAAATATTTTATTAAAATTATTGATGTATGTGCGTGTAAAAAAATTTTATATGGTTATGAATTGTATCTAATTTAATGGGAAATAAATACTTTTATTATAATTATTATTATTATTATATTTTTTTCTTATTTAAAATTTGTGGAAGGACACATGACAATAATATTACCACTCATCTGTGCTGCTCAGTATTACCACTACTTACTCTGACATAATATATGATGCATTTGAGCTCCTGGGATGTCTAGATAGTTATGTGATATTACGTATATTGTTCTGATCCGACATTCTCAGTCATAAAAGTTGATATATATTACTGCCATGTTGCTTAACAGCTGAGAAATGGCCAAACTTGCAACACATGATTAGTACCTAGTGCTCGGGGAAGATATATGGGGATGCAAAAGGTCGTACATCACAGCGAGAATGCGTAACACCAGAGGGTGTTAGCAAGTCGAGAATTAAATTTGCTGAAGGCTCATGAAATAATTTAAGCTGTGAAATTTTTATTCAGCAAATTTTAAATCTATATAAATATTGTGGTGTATTAAAGAGAACAATTACAAACATGATTAGATGTCACAATTTTAATGTGTTTTTTTTATATTATATTTTTATATTTCACATTTTGTTCATTAATAAAGTGAAAAATATTCAGTTGCAGTTGTATTAAGGACCGATGGCAATACAATAATTTGAATGCGTATCGACGGATTTCTCTTAAAAAAAAATTTGCTGAGCGGATGTCAAAGTTGTGTGATCGGCGCATTCGCCAAAATATCGCATCCATAATAAGTTGGCAGAAAGTTAGCCACTAATTAAATACCGTAACTCATACTATACTTACAATACAAGATGAACTAGTTACCAATATACGATAAGAATGTTTTTTTTTGAAAGTATTTATTTCTTTCGTTTTGTCAAAATATACAGCAATTCAACAATAGCAATACAATAATTTGAAGAAGAATAATAAAAAAAAACCCGAAATAAATTCAAATCAATAAATTTTGAAGAAAATTTTTAAAAAAATTTCGACAAAAATTCTTGAAGACTATTACATTTGTTTTCGTTTAATGACTAAAAAATAAAAAAAATAAATTATAGTTTAAAAAACTAAAAAAACACGCTTTAATAGCAAACCGAACTAAAAAGTAAAAAATAAGAATGAAGTTATTGACAAAAAAATTCATTTTATTGTGAAAAGCGTGGGGTGCCTTTTACTGTATTTTTGTGGTAACTCTACTTTTATTTATAGCTACCAATAAAATATTTATAACTATTGATATCAAGCACCCCACGCCTTTTACAATAAAATGATTTTTTTTTGTCAATCATTTCATTCTTATTTTTTACTTTTTAGTTCGGTTTGCTATTAAAGCGTGTTCTTTTAGTTTTTAAACTATAATTTATTAACTTCTTGGAACTCTATAATGAAGGACATATGTTTTTTTCCTTTGTTTCAGGTTCTTAAACTCAAGTGGTTAAAACTGAATCACGCTGTATGAAATAATGTAAACTATTATTTTTGAAAAACATGTTTAATATTTTTTTTATGCACACAACATTATGAGCGTCATTATCTCAGTAAGCAGTTATTCATACAGACGGAGATCTTAACTAACATTCTTCTTAATATTTTAATGTTAGACTGAGTAGTTGCCTCTCTAATTTTGTCTGTGTGTTAGGTGTAATACGTCCTGATCCTGCATTACCGAGTCTAGTACAGACTCCATTTTCCTCACCTCTTTGTTCTGGGAATACATAAATCTTGACCGACATATACACACCCTAAACGACGAAAAGGCAACGAGCAGCAAAAGATATAAATTCTTATCACACTAGTGTGGAGGTATCAAAGTGAAAATAAAAATTTATTTCAATACAGCTAATATGACTTTGAGAATAAATCATGCCTGTTCGTTGTAATAAAGCTCTGTAAGTATTGGAATGGTGGGCTGCTAACACTTATGAATGCACGAGCCAACTCAGCACGTACGAATCTCCCGAGATTAGTAATCAAATTCGGCTGGGACAAGATACGAATTTCCAGGCATCCTTGAAGAAATATTCCTTAACCTTTATGACCCATGTTTAAGACTAATTTTGTGCCGTTAGTTTTAGTGAATAGATTTGAATTCATTCTATAAGGTGTGTAAATATGGATCTTGCTTTATGCTAAACTAAATTAATTTGGCATTAGTGATTGCAACATTGATTTATTAGTGTGGTATTTAATGGTAGATTTCAGAAAATTTCAAATAATAAACTGCTGTCTAGCTTTTACATGCTATTCGTGGTGCCTCAAGGTTAAACACTGAACCCGTTACTATTTTGAATTTACACAACAAATAATTTTGAATCCCTAGATTTATTATAAAATGCTGATTATTTTCAAACACTTATTTATATTTTCATTTTGTTAATTCATCCCTTACAACAGAACTTAAAAACTGTGAAGCTGACTAAGTGATTAGTTAAAAATAATTACATACCAGAGTGATATACACTCTGGTATTTTATGTACATTTGAGCTCCCAGTATGGGGCAGTTGGTTTGGCATTTATGAATGATAAATGTTAATATATTAGCAAAGTATACAACTGACTCCTGTCAGTGGTTTCCTTTGTGTTGTTGAACCTAAGTTGTGCCTATCCTTACAACTTATAGCCATCTTGATAACGAGTTGTGACTCAGAAATACGTGTCGATGGATTCATCCTTTTTTTGCGGGCATTACCCACGATCCTTTCTTTCCATTATATCTCATCCCACAGTAACCTTCTATACTTTGTTACTTCAAACCCTGGGTAGGGAATACCACGCAGGTAGCTATAGTTGCCTCCGTGGCAATATTGTCTGTTGCCCCATAAACACGGAGTCTTTTATTTGCAGCTACAAATGAGCGACTGACTCCTGTCAGTGGTTTCCTTTGTGTTGTTGAACCTAAGTTGTGCCTATCCTTACAACTTATAGCCGTCTTGATAACGAGTTGTGACTCAGAAACACGTGTCGACGGATTCGTCCTTTTTTGCGGGCATTATCCACGATCATTTCTTTCTATTAATATATTAGCTGAATATTTATAATATAATTAAATATTGTTTATTATTATTTGGACCTCGTAAATTTCATCATCAGTCTAGCAAAGCACAGCAATCTCGATATATCAGTTTAAATTACAGAAGTTACGCAATCTTAATCGAGAATTGTGGATATACCATCCTCCGGAGGGTATGTCAAGCAGACGACCCCTCGTCTACAAAATTAGACAAATAAAAGATCCTTATTCTTCAACAAATAAGAAATTCAGCAAAATTTCCATGTCACTTCTTAGTGCTTTTGTTATGAACACGAACATAACTGCTAACACCACTTGTAATGATATCTTCAGTCAATTCTCTAAATAATGGTAAACGAAATAAATAAACAAAAAAAGTGTAAAAAGTATAGATGTTTCATTTTATCAACGCACAATAATAGTTATTTATGATACAAGTGTTAAAAATGACTTTTAATTTTGTGAGTGGAGAAGTTTGCGAAACGAGCGTAAGCGAGTGGAGCAACTCCACGAACAAAATAAAGTCATTTTTAACACGGGTACCATAAAATGTTTTTTCTACACCATTAAAAGAACAATAAAGTTTCTTTAAAAAATATTTCAAATTCTTTTAATGGTTACCTCATAATTCTACTAGTTTGTAGGATTTATGAAATAAATAAATCAAGTTTGCCCGTTGTTTGACACATGCTTGTCAAATGCGAAAAACTATTGCAATATGATGAGTTCCAACATTAATTATAGTCCAGAAAGAAGCGAATCGATTCCTCAAGAAATTGAAGAAGCAGCTACAAGGGAAACTTTAGATTTGTTGCCCACAAAATCCAAACAACAATATGAATTAGTGGATTGGTGCGATCGGAACAATGTTGCAGGCAAGTACAGTTAAAATGTAATGTTGGCCTATTTCGAGTAAAATTCTAAAATTTTGAAGTCTTCGACGCTTTGGGCACATTTTTCAATGATAAAGGCTATGTTAAATGTCAAGAACAATCAAGTTATAAGTAAGTTTTATAAACTCATCGCATTTTTGAAGTGCAAAAGAGAAGGATATCGTCCAAAAAAATCAAAAATTTTTACACGCCAAAATATTGACAAGTTTATTGCAGAGGCGCCAGATGACAAGTACTTGATGTTTAAAGTAGCTGCTGTAATGGGTATACTAGGCGCGTGTCGCCGTGAAGAACTTTATCATTTGTCAAATGAGTTTAAACAATATTGAGGATTTAGGAAATACACTAGTGGTAAACATTCCAGATAGCAAGACTAGAGTTTCAAGAACCTTTACTGTTATTACTGAGACTTATATTGACTTATATCATAAGTACTTAGCATTACGTCCAGCTCATGTCAACCACCAACGTCTTTTTATTAAATACACTAGTAACAAATGTACGATTCAACCTGTTGGAATACATATTTTTGGAAAGATGCCTACAGATATTGCAAGATTCTTGAAATTACCAAATAGTGAACTTTACACCAGACATTGTTTCCGTCGGACATCCGCCAGCTTGTTAGCAGACTCTGGTGCAAATTTATGTACAAACAAAAAGAGGATTGCTTGTCACATTTTTCCAAATAGTTACCCTTCTTCTAACAATTCATAAATATAGCATATTAATAGTATTTCCTCCACTGCTTCAAGTTCAACTTCAACAATTTCTTCTTGTGAAGTAGCTTCCTCACAAGGGATAAAT
Source organism: Rhamnusium bicolor (assembly GCA_029963845.1). NCBI lineage: Eukaryota > Metazoa > Arthropoda > Insecta > Coleoptera > Cerambycidae > Rhamnusium > Rhamnusium bicolor. The sequence continues at coordinate 186,954 of JANEYF010003945.1, read as the reverse complement.
ATTACTAATTGCTCCCATTGTACAGTTAATATAAATATTTCTAAATAACTTGCAATTTTTTGTTAATAAATATATAAATGTCATTATGATAAACGACTTGTCATTTTACTTTTTGCACTAGTATTAAAAGTAAATCATGTGATCATTTTTAACGCGAGTTTATATAATATTACATTTTTAATTCAAGTATGCCGTGTTAAAAATTTAGTTTTAATGGTGTTTGTAAAAAAAATCAATTATTGTATATTACTATTAAAATTTGAGGTATCTATCTTATTACTAGATGTTCTCGGCAGTGGATAACTGCCAGTTTTCAATAATTGCCCTCAAGAAAATATTATTTGAAACATTCAGTGAGTCACATATACATAACAAGCATTATTAAATGAAATTATACTGAAACCAGATTGCTATTAGTCCTATGAGATATATTAGAAGAGAATCCGATTATCAATTAGCGAATTTCATAAGCTAATTTCGAAATTAACTCCGTGCTCAAAGGGTTTATGTAACTTTCAGGTAATTACAAATTGCAATGTAATTTCTTTATGATTTCTAATATCATCATCCAGCAGGAGGGGTGAAAATCCTATCAAGAGAATTAGCTTGGCTCCCTATAGCGGTAACAAGCATTACACAGAAATTAATTCTTATTGGAAAATTGGAGTATATCTGTTAAATAAGATATTCAACATTTCCAAGTACTATAAAATTTAAATTCAGAATTATTTCATATATTTTTTTCATATATATTTTTTTTCCAATATTAACTACTCGTATTTCTATATGGGAATTTTGTTTTGGTTAAGTAGAAGAGCGGGCTACAGCACCCTCCAGTGCTGGTAGAGCGAACCTCGCCATTTTGTTGTAATAATAAATTGTTTTTATTTTATATGTAGCCATACATTGTAACAGTTATTATAACAAATAAAGTCGTTTATTATTATTATTATTATTATTAATTAAAGAAATTCAGCCAACGTCATATATTTTGACGAGTTTATTAATTGAACCACCACACTCCTGCTAAATTAATGTAATCCGTAGCAATACCACAAATGCATTGCAAATTATCGATAATATGAATGGACACCATCATTTACATAATGCTTGTATTAGTGTTTTTAAATCGGTACACTATTGCAAAAATAAACTTTTAGAAAATTGCTGAATTCTGCAGTTCAGTGCTTTGAGAATTGTGGTGCAATTAATGTTGGCGCTTGCGTATTTCTGTGCCTTGTAATGTTTGTCAATTAGTACAAAATGTAAATAACAAATTTAAATAAAATGTACTTATTCTTGGAATTTTAAGCGAGTCCAGCCCGGCACGAAGTCTTTCAGTAAATGTATATTTCTTGTCAAAAAAAAGTGACGTTAGCTAGTTGATTGTCTTATTCATAGAATTCAAAATTCATTGGGGAAAAATTTTAAACGTGCCATCAAATATCATGACATTATTTTATACATTGGTCCACTGACTTTTTAAAGTTTACTAACATTCACCAAAATTTATACACATGGTGATGTTATCGGTACTGAGAGTAACATTAAAAAAATTGAGTATGATTCTGGAAATTTTCCAAAGTAAATTACGCCTCTGATTGGACTAGAAACTTTTTACCAAATTTTATCCAAATATTTACAGCGGTTCAGAAATATGGCTGATGCAGTTTTAGTCAAAAGCCATAATACGCCTTTTATCTCAAAAACTGTTCACATTCTAGGGTAAGTTTGAGGGTGTTTTGACTTTTGAACTGAGTTAAATGTGCTGTACCTCATAACACTATGTCACCTTAAATCTCAAACACCCAGAGCTATGCATCTTATCACGTGAATTATGGGTAGCTTTATTTTTGCACAATTTTGCTTTAAAGTAAATGTTTTCGATTTAATAATTTACACGACTTTCGGTGTTAGGCTTTTAAATGAATTATTAATTCTCGGAACAATATTTAGCAAAATTGGGACAAAAAACCAGCTACCAGTTTCCCGGATAAATTCATAGCTCTAGGAATATAACCTATGGGAATCTAAAACTTAATTTTCTATTTTGACAGAAGTGATAAAATTATCGTTAGTGTGTGAAAATTAGACTTTTTAGAAGAACATATTAATAATGCTTTGAAATGTTGGTGACTTGTTCAGAATGTGGGTAAAACTTGAAAACTAAAAAGTTTCCACTCCTAACCGGCGAGCTGCGCCCCCTACTCTCTAAGTCGTATTTTTACGGTTTTTTGAATTTTTTAACAAAATGGTGTCCTATATGAAAAAAGTATTGAAAGAAAATATTGCACATAAAGTTTTCTATAAGAAAACCTCCGTGTCATATTTTTGATAAATATAATAGATATTTATTACAATTATATTCTACATCGTTACGTTTTTAGTTTTTTGTTCTACTTGCAACCGTCATAAAGAAAATTCGAAAAATTTGATTCTACGAAAAAGAAAACGTGCCGAAGTAGATGATATATTAATAATTATGTGATTGATATATAATTTCTTAATTTTCAAAAATAGATTAGAAATTTAGTTTCCAAAAAAATTTGCTCACAACAGGTGGTACTTGTATTAAGTTTCCACAGCTCACGGCTTTTATGGGACGCTTTTGTTGTCGTCACACAATGGAATGCAATTGAATCACAGAATCCGTGTCAATCATCAATACACAACTTTTGTTTCACAGAATGTACAGGATTATTCATTATAAATTACCCACCCCTTATCATGGTTATGATTGCCTGTAGAAAAAAGTTTTAAATAGAAGTTGTGTGGTTATGACTGAATTTTGTTAAAATGCTATCAAAAGTACAGTAGCGTCCAGATTTCAGGGGATACAAGCAAATATTTTTTTTTAAAAGGGATGCCCTGTATATTATTAAATTTTTGGAATGATCCTTTGTTCCTGATTTCAAAAATATACCATATGTTACCCCTACCTTATACCGTTAATGAATTATTAAACGTCGAATATCTTAGTTAAACTAGTTACTGTAAATATGGAAAAGTTAACATTAAAGTGAGCTATGAAAATGACAACTATTATGTTTGATAAGTGACATGTCTTTAATGAAATAATCAAAATGGTTTACAGTGAGGAAGAAAAAGTCTAAATATTTACTTGTTATATACAAAATAACAAAAATAAACGTGCAGCAAAAAAGGGCATATAGGGTGTTCTATCCAAATCGTCCAACACCATCAGAAAATACGTTCAAAAATATTTACCGAAAGGTGAATAATCCCTCCAGTTTTAGTAGAAGAAAGCGTGTAGTTCAAGCAAACCAGGAGGAACAGCTAGGATATACTTCTTCATTGCGAGGGTAAGCCCATCCATATTTATTCGCGAATAAACTTTTTTGAAACATTGTATTATTTTTTTAGAAAATTCTGTATGCAGTATAAATAATGCAGTCGATCAATTAGGTAAAAGTTATTCCAAAATCCAACGTACGTTAAAAAATAACAGCTACAGATCACATAAAATTTTACCAGTACAAGTTTTAACAGAGGCTCATAAAAAGAAAATATTTTTTTGCAGAATTTTCCGGAGACCGAACTTGATATGATTTTGATGCAGGATGGGGCAACTCCGTATAGTGTCCTACCCGTTCGAGATCATTTGAATAATGTATTCCCAATATGGATAGGGAATAATGGACTTATTAAATGGCCACCTAACAGTCCGGATTTGACCTCTATGGATTAATTTTTTTTGGGGATTTCTAAAAGACATTGTCAATAGTAATAATAATAATAATAATAGTAATAATAGTGTCCAAGTGATTAAAGACAGAAATCGACTTGAAATAAACAATCTGAATGTAAATAATGAAGCCATTTCCGATGTAATTATAAATATAAGAATACGTTATCAATTATGCATTGGCAATAATGGTTATCATTTATTTATATTTAAATTTCCTAAATAAACTATTTTGTATAAATATTTGGTTTTTCTCGTCCTCCCTGTAAACCATTTTGATTATTTCATTAAGGAAATGTCACTTACCAAACATAATAGTTGTCATTTTCATAGCTCACTTTAATAATGTTAACTTTTCCATATTTACAATAACTATTTTAACTAAGATATTCGACGTTTAATAACTCAAAAAAGGTATATGGTAGGGGTAACAAATGGTATATTTTTGAAATTAGGAACAAAGGATCGTTCCAAAAATTTAATGATATATAGGGTATCCCATTTAAAAAAAAATATTATTTTTTGTATCCCCTGAAATCTGCACACTACAGTATTTTTGATAGCATTTTAACAAAATTCAGTCATAACCAGACAACTTTTATTTAAAACTTTTTTTTCTATAGGCAGTAGTAACGATGAGAAGCGGTGGGTAATTTATAATGAATAAACCTGTACATTATGCTCTTAAAGTGTGAATCAATTAATAAAATAGAAATAGAGAAAAGACATACCATGATATAGAAAAAATTTTGCTCCATAAATTTTGTTCTATGCATTGTAATCGTAGGAAAAATCGTTTTCCAGAAAATCTAGAGCGAATTACAAATTGTAGTTGCGAAATGAAATAGCCCCCATATTTCAGGAGTCTAAACTAGAAATCTAATAGATCTATCAGAAATATGACAAGTACCTTTTTTTTATAGAAAATTTTATTGGTAATACTTTATCTCTCTATATTTTGTTTGTATAGGACACCGTGTTGCTAAAAAAATTCTGAAAACTGCAAAAATGCACTTTTCAGTTTTCAATTTTTACTTACATTCTGAACGGGTCACCAAAGTTGAAAACATTTTTCAGCCTAATTTCTTACTACCAGTGTAAAAATGTGCATTCGTTTTACGTAACCATTTAATATTTCAATTTACATATTATGTCTAGCGCCAAATGTGGTCAGTTAGAAAAAGAATACGAGCGATAGCTGCGAACTAGGATTAAATGAGATGTAATAAGACACACCCAGCGTACATAGGGACAGGCTCGTCCATGCCTCACCGGCCAGCTACAATACACTCACACTGTTACATCCACCTTGCTTATTCAATCAGTCATTGTTAACAGTTGGTCACATTAGCCGTTTTACACACACTATACAATTGGCGTTGATATTTGATTACGTATATAAAATATTAAAACAATCTCAAATGAGCAAAACCTTAAGCTCTTTAAGCTACATTCACTCACTATGCGAATCAAATGTATTGAGGCCTCACTTTGAATGCGAATTACAAAAAACTAACGGTCTAAAAATTTTGGCAAAATTAGGTTTTATTGATTGGACATATGTTAATATTCTGTAATAGCTTTAACATTTTATTTTACTTAACTTACCAAGTTTCGCATTATTATATCTAAAAATGTACCTTTTTTTTAAACGATCTCTGGATACATTAATGTTTAATTACGTATAACTTCATGACATATTAAGATATTTGAACGAAATTTGGAGTGTAGATAAAAACGTATTTTTTTTCACACTATGTAAAAAATAAAAAAAAAAAAGTAAAAACAGAAAAATTTAAAAAATATATTTTGTCGCATCACTGTATATCTTAATCGAAGCATTTATAAATAAAAATTTTTTACAACAAATAAGTTTCAATGTCTCCAGAAATCAGTGTATAAAAAAACTCAACAGAAAGTCCAAGATATTTGAAAAAATAAATAAAAAAGTGAATACGGTCGAATTTCTCCTATTCCAATTATGTTTTTCTTGTGGTATTTCGTCAATTTTTGATAAAACTATAATTTTTCCATAGAATCGCTATTTGTTGTGCAACAGTTATCTTATGCGAAAATATTTTAATTATATTATTAATAATAATAAAAATATCAATTAGCAAATTTTTTTTAATAACTGAACAATAAAAGTCGTTTCTTTTGCAAAGGATGATAAGTCTACAGAAAGATCCATTTTATACCTCATAAAAACTTCAAGTAGTTTTGTCAATTAGTATTGGAGAAATTAATTCGCAAAAACCGTTATGTCGAAAATGATAGAGAATTCAGTACATATTTTAAATTGTCATTCAATATTTCAATAACTGTAAAACCTAATTTCATAAAATTTTGGCACACTATAGTAAACAGTATATGTACTGATATGTGAAGAAATTGGCTAATTTGGTCATCTAGTTTTTTTTTCGTAGGCGTTTAGGGCTCAATATATTTGAATCGCATAGTAGTTCTAATTTCTATATACTACACGTAATTCAACTACACTTCGTGAAATCTTCAAGTTTACTCAGATTTTTGTTCTACAGCCACAAGACGCATGACCGAGTTATTAAAAAATGTTCATTCTGTATTTTCTGAAAAATTTTCTATGGCTCCAAGAAAATTTACTTACCAAACATTAAGTCTTATTATTACACTAATCAAAATTAAACGAAATTGGAAATTACGCTTCAGTTATAAATCTGTTGACATCATCAATCATTCTCGATTTTCACTTAAAATTAATGGCACAGATTTCACCTTAACATTCTTTTTCATAATTATATCAGGATGACAGATAAGAGATAGAATTTACTGAAAAAATTCTGATAAATGATACATTGATGTCGCGGATTTAAGCACCAGAGAACATATTGATCACTGTTATTAAATAGTTTTAGTACCTAATGAAAAATATTTTGACAGTTGCTATTCCATCGACCTCCATATATCATTGGAGATCTCTAAATCAAAATAGGACATTAGACAAATCTTTTCATTTAATAATAATTTCTAATATTCACTTTTACAGATTATATTACAGGGTGATTCAGCAATAAACCGAGGAAAAACCTTAATAAAGCTCAATGTACAAAAATATGCAATACACTAAATACAAAACAAATCGGTACGCTAGATTTAGAGAAAAAATCTTGAAGTTTTTTTGGGTAAAAGCCATACCTGTCTATAGTTTGTTAAACGAATTTTATGTTATAAATAATTTAATTAAATGAAACCAATAACAAAACCTTCTTAAGTAACAAAAAATCGAATCTGTGATACAGTATTTGCATAATTAGTTGTTTCTCTTCTCATTGTCGATATTACCGGTTTGTTGATCTTGTGTTGATGATAATCTGGATTAAACATGAATGAAAAGTAATAAAATAGCTTTTACTTCAAGTGAAAAAACTGATATGGTGATGATTAAGCCTGGCCATGCGATGGTAGATTCAGGGTCGGACGCAATACCAATGTTATAACGCGCTTGTTTACGATGACGATGACACGACACACTTCAGTTGTTATCTGTCGGTCGATGCATAGAGTACTAATAAATAATAAATAATGTTGAGAGTAGAGAGTAGAAACCGACCGTATGCTGATAAAGTGAATAAATTTATCGATGAATTTCCGGATTTATTCTATGATGGATGTAAAATAATTTGTAAAGTTTGTGATCAAGACTTAATGTGCTGGAATAAATACGGCTGCAAAATTCATGTCAAAAGTAACCGACATAAAAATAAAAAAATGGCGTGTCTTCTTTGGACCTCAGTTAATGTTTGATTTACTGTTAATGCTGATTGCCTGTGATGTTCCCCTGCATATATTGGATAAACCAGCATTTCGGGAGTTCTGGAATAAATATAATCCCCAGGTGAAGTCGTTCATCGTTAGGTAGATATGTACCAAGTGTTCGTGAAGACATTGTAAATAGGATTAAATGTGCATTAAAAAATACACGGCTGTGGTTATGTGTTGACGAGACGACAGATTATAAAAAAATTTCTATTTTAAATGTTATAGTACGTGTACTCGACCATGTTAAACCAATATTTCCACTTTTAGTAGCTAGCAAAAGACTAACTGCGTGTACTGGCGAAACAATTACGCGGGTGTTGTTGGAGACTTTCGAAAAATTTGAACTGTCAACAAGTCAAGTGTTGATGTTTGTGACCGACGGTGCTGCGACAATGCGTTTGATGGGCCGCTTTCTTCAAAGAGATGATTGTAGGTTTTTACATGTTACGTGTAAAGTGCATGCATTCCATCTTGTAGCAGAGACGATTCGAAAATGTTTTCCAGAGGTAGGTGCATTAATAGCAAATACAAAAAAAAGTATTTCTCAAATCTCCTAAACGGCTTCGAACATTTTACACATTGTGTCCTGGTAATCCGGAACCACCAGAGCCGATTCTTACACGTTGGGGAACGTGGTTGAAGGCAGCTTTTTATTATGCTGAATATTTTCAACAAATAAAAGCTGTGATACTACAGTTCAACCCTAACGAGGCTGCAGCTATTAAGGAAAGCCAGACAAGCTTTCAAGAAGTTTCCCTTGAAACAGATTTAAAAACTATTTATAACAATTATAAAGGACTACACGACGTAATAGAAAAATTGCAAAATACTTCGTTGTCGTTAGTGGAATCGCTGCAAATAGTGGACGATGTAAATACACAACTACAGACTATAAATGACGCAAAAAATAAGCCCATTATTGAAAAACTCGAGAGTGTATTACGGAAAGATCCTGATTTTACCAAATTAAGACAAATTTGTGATGGTGCATCTACAGCTGCGTTAAGTGAGTTCACAGAGTGTTTTACTTAAGCCTGTATTACTTCCGTAGATGTCGAACGGTCTTTTTCAAAATACAAACATATTTTTTCACCACAGCGAACATCGCTTACTGAGACAACTGTAGAAACATATCTGATGCTACACAGTTATTATAGAAGTGCTCCAGTTCGTGATAACGATAACCAAGCTACTTCATAAATCTGCTTAAGAAGGTGAGTTTTGTACATATTTTTATAAAGTGTACCAATATTAATAAAATTTATTTCCATTTATTTTATTTATTTATTTATTATTAGTTATCACTTAGATATACAGTGTACATGTGTGAACGTCATTTAACAGTTTAATAATAATGTGCAGCACTAAGCTTACAAAATATAAGGAAATACATAAAAAGAATTTAAAGCGAACGAAATAGTACAAAAACATATATCACAATATATATAATATTTTTGTTTTTATTATTGTACTTATTCAAGTATTATGATATGATGCATACCCAGTACGTCTCTGTAGGATTAATGACCTTGGCCAGGATTAGTGATGATGTACGGTGCTTAGTAATCGTGTCGTGTCTCTGAAACTCTAAGCTGAACGATTCCTTGCACGACGTCATCCCAATCACGAAACTTTTCGCAATGTAATTCAAGTTCTTCGAGATTTCACAACATTTGTAACTCAAGCATTTGCCGGGAATTAACCATAATGGCGCTATGATACAAATTGAGGAAGAAGTATTAAATGTCATCGATGAGAATCTTCCAGTAGGTAGTAGAAGGCTGACCTCGTAGATGCAAACGAATACGAATTATACGGGGGTAGAGCAGTATACCTACCTTTTCAAGATTTTTTCAAGTTTATACAGGGTGTTTCCGTTTTAATGAGCAGGTCTTCACCTGCGTATAGAGGAGGTCATTTTAAGCAAAATATTCTCAATGAACATACTCTTCTAACCTCTTCGTTTCCGAGATACAGTGTGTTGAAGTTTCTAAAAAAAATCGTTTTTTTTCGATAATCTTGTGAATGGAAAGAGAGAATAATTTTTTACGGGATGGAAATATTTGTCGAATTGCTTTCTACAAACGTACCCGTCGGTGAAGTAGTGCTCATTAAAACGGGAACACCCTGTATATGGTGACATTATTAAAATGTATATGTTTTATTTCTCTTCGTATTAAATTCTAGGCCTCAAAAGAAGTTGTAAACTGATTTATATCCCTATCAAATTCAATAGGAACGACGAGATATATATCAGAAAATATTTTTTTGATCATATCTTTGCATGCATTACATGCATTCCCCTCGTGGTGGATACGCTGATAAAATGCGCAACACACACTAAAAAGTTGTATAAGGGAGGAAGGAAATAAAAATAACAAAGAACTTCATCATCGGTCTTTTTAATAACTGTTTTCTGTAAGAAAAAAATAATGGATTATGATAAATTAAGCACTTAAAGTAGTTGTGCGAAAGAAACAAATAAAACTCACTTCGCAAAGTCGCATGAATCAAGTCCCAGTGCTGGATTCAGCGCTATTAGAATTGATATATTTTTATGTGATGGAGCGCCTAATTATGGCCGGAGTAGGTTGACTTTTCTGCATGCTCTTAACGCTGGCTAAAGTATGTATTTTAAAATATTTATTTTTAGCGGAATGGATTAAACTATTTATTTACTTATTATTATTAATATTATTATTATGTCTTGATCCTATTTCATAAAGCAAATTGTTTTTCCACCTTTTCAGAAATTACGACACTCTCAGTTGGTGGGAAAAAAAGTACAGGGAGAAAACTTAAAAATGTTATACAATATGCATTTAAAAAATAATAGTTTGAGCGGTAATATTTTTTTTTAGATGATATTTTACAAGTTGTTGGCTGTTAATGTAGAAATTATTTCTTCAGTAAAAAACAGAAAAAACTTTATTTTCTATTTTTATTTTTAGAGGACTTCCAGCCAGATATATGGACAATTATTTATCCTACGTTTCGTCCGAGTTTTCGAACTTTTTCAAAGGTTAAAAGCTAAAAATAATGGTTTTACATAAGTTTTAAATTAGATTAGTGACAGAATACATATCTAAAAAAGTGTTTTCTTACCTAATATAAATTTTTTATTTTAATTTCATTATATAGGCTGGTTTAATTTTTTTTTTTTTATTTGGTAGGTATGTGTTGTAGTTCGACGAGTTAGACAGAGAATGATCAGTATTTGGTGTCGTCGTTGTGTGTTCTTTTTAAGAGTAGGTAATTATAACAGCTGAAAGTATACTTATATTGATGGTCCGAGTGACAGAGTTATTGTAAACATTCTCATGATATTGGATAGCCGTTGAGAAGAGATTTTGCAGTTAATACATATACAGGATGTATAAAAACTGTTACTATTGAATAAGATTGCGATATATGCTACTTAGATTTTCTATATCTGTTTGATAATTTACTGTTTTTTTGTTATTTTGTATTTCGGCCATTTCCATAAACATGCGTTTTTTGGAATTTCTTTCTTTATGCAGTATAGTTGTATCCGGAAAGTTAAAATTGTGTGCATTATTTATGGCGTGTTCAGCTAATGCTGTGCTACATGAATTAGGAGTTGCTATGGAATTTCTAATTGATAATTTATGCTGATTTATACGTTTATTTAAATACTGTTGGATTTGTCCAATGTAACACCTATCGCAATCTGAGCAATCAATTTTATAAATAATGTGGGTTTGATTTAATTTCTCTATTGGATCTTTTAGTTTTGAATATAATTTATTTTTTATGCTATTATCATTTCTGTATGCTAATTGTATGTTATATTTACCTAATTCTTTCTGAACTTTTTCTGATACTTGTGGTATGTATGGTGCCGATATGTATATTTTGTCTCTATTTGGATTGTTTTGATTTTTGTTCTGGTTTGTGTTGTTAAATATGGGTCCAAAGCAGTTAGGTTGTAAATCTATGTCAACTTGATTTTTATTGCTTTTGTTATTTATTATCTGTATTCTCTTTTGAATATACTTATTCATAAAAGGTGGCGGATAAAAGTTATTTAAAAGAATGTTTTTGATTTTAATTATGTTTTCTTTGTGAAACAGTTTATCTGATAGTAAAATGGCCCTGTCCACGGGGCTGTTTATAACGCTAATTTTGTATTTATTACTAGTTTTTGATTGGAAGTAAACGTAGGATAAATAATTGTCCATATACCTGGCTGGAAGTCCTCTAAAAATAAAAATATAAAATAAAGTTTTTTCTGTTTTTTACTGAAGAAATAATTTTTTTTTTAGTTTTATAGCCATAACGTTGTACCTTGTTGCAGTATTCAGGATGACCCACTGCAAACAGACCACCCGGGTGTATGCCATTTTCTTCAACTTTAGACAAAATGCTTGAACAGATCGATTTTATTCCTAAAGGGGACACTAAAATTCATCGTTTTCATTGGTACCAT